>CAIGRR010239976.1:0-11000 GCA_903798365.1 Fraxinus sp. 1973-6204 | reverse complement strand
TTGGAAATTTTCCATATTTTAACATAGAAAACTACTTGGAAATATCTTTCAAATACTATAGATTTCATAGAAAATGGAGTTAGGATGAATTTTATAAAAATATTTGAACTGGATGCCCCAATTAGCCGTGACAGCACCGAATTCGTATATGTAAAGAATGATTTCGGATTAGCATACACTTCTGCTGGCCATTAAAATTTACCTAGATATTTTACTATAAATTGAAAATAAGTTTCTAGCATGTATTACATTTTATTTAAGAGTTTGTACATGTAGCAAAATCAGAGATTATTATGTTTATTACATGACACCTCGCAAAGCTTAAGTTCGGGGTGTCACATCGTTAAAGAATGATTTCGGATTAGCATACACTTCTGCTGGCCATTAAAATTTACCTAGATATTTTACTATAAATTGAAAATAAGTTTCCAGTATGTATTAAATTTTATTTAAGAGTTTGTAAATGTAGCAAAGGCAGAGGTTATTATGTTTAGTACGTGACACTCGAAGCTGAAGTTCGGGGTGTCACAACTGTCGCTCGAGAGAAGGTAAGTGACAGGTTGTCGCTCAAGCGAAGGTGAGACGACAGGTGGGCAATGAAGTTTCTATTTCTGATGCTCGAGCCAAGCCTGACGACAATCTAGCAGAGTTCCGCGTCGTTTTTCCTTCTTTTCCCACTCTCGAATGATAGACCTAAATTATCACAACTTTCACTAATTGCACACTACTCCTTGATTTTTTACAACATAATCAACTTTAGTCCCTTTTGTTCACATAATTGCCAATTACATTAAATACCGAACATATACAACGACTAAGCAAAAGCCACATTAACTCTTCCTCTTTAAAAGCGAATGTTATTGGTATATCACTTTTACCTTCTTCTTAGCCCTATCAATGAGGTTACATCTTGTCACCATGATAGGCTTCCTCTCCTAGGCAATGATGACACATCTCATTGCCTTATGAGTCATCATCTCCGATCTGTGGAAGACACAACAGCCCCAACACCTCGTCGATGCTTTCTGTGAGATTATACAACTCAGTGTAGACTTATCATCTCTCTTCTTCGAGGTTATCAGGGAGACCTAACCCTTAGCTACACCAGATGAGGTCCAGAGTCGGTGTTGGTTAGGGTTGGAGTCATCATGTATTGTGTAAACTATAATTAGACACATTGAACCACATGCAATTTGATTGATATGACATCTTTACAAGGGCAATTGGAGTTGAATCCTCTTTTTTCCCTATGACAGTGTGTGAAAGGTCATGGGCCAATGATAGCTAGAATTTGAACTAATTGAGTTTCACCATTAAGCCGTTGTGATGAGGCCACATGTCATGCATTCAGAAAGCTTTGGCTACAACTCATTGTCTATAAATACTCACACTTAGTGCCCTTTGAAAGTAATCAACAGTATTGTATTTCTCACTCTAAAAATACAAACTCTACTTCTCCCTTCTTCTCCTTTTGCGTTTCTCCCATACCAAGTTATCTATCTCAGAGTACTCAGATTGCAGCCTTTCCCACTTTACTTGGATAAGCCTTGATCTGTGGCTCCAACTTGTACTTTCAAGTATGCATGTGATATACACGTATAGGAGAAATGAGTTGGTTCTGTTGACGCATCGAATCCCAGCCAAATTAGGAGGTCAACAAATTTCTTAATTAGTATAACAAGGTACTCGTATATATAAACATATAATTTCATAACAAATAATTAGGCTTGTGTTTGACACCAAAAAAAAAAAAAAAGTTTTCATTACTTTTCAACCACACATTCTTCCATCAATCATTATTCCAAAATGAGTGCCAAACACAAGCTAAAATTATTTGACAACTAATAGAATTCTATTTTTTTAAATCTAATTTCTAAATTGAATCTAATTTCTCCAACTTGATTTGCACTAAATATTAAATATAATATAAAAAATGTCATTTCATTATTGAAAAAGTATTAAAGATGCAATTTAATATTAGTGATTTCAGTCAATTGAACAATTACCTCTTTTAATTTGGGCATAGGCCTATGTAAACGTAGAGGGCCTCATGATGGTAGGCGACCTCATGGGGGGTCGACGGCCTCATGGTGGTAGGCGGCCTCATAGTAGAAGATGGCCTATGCGAACGTAGAGGGCCTCATGGTGGTATGCTGCCTTATGGGGTCGACAGCCTCATGTTGGTAGGCGGTCTCATGGTGGATGACGGCCTATGTGAACGTAGAGGGCCTCATAATGGTAGGCGGCCTCATGGGGGTCTACAGCCTCATGGTGATAGGCGGCCTCATAGTGGTAGACAGTTTATGTAAAAGTAGATAGCCTCATGATGGTAGGCGGACTCATGGGGGTCGACGGCCTCATGGTGGTAGGCGGTCTCATGTGATGCTCTACGTGGAGTGCATATCAAGTGGTTCTCTCCTCACTAGCTATCTTGGATAATTATTAATGTCATCCTGTATCACTAGCCCCCTCTATCCCTTATTGATGTTTATCGACCAGGGATAGCATCTTCACTTCTTTCGTTTTGGTTAACATTTTTTTTTCTTCGACCCACTTATATTGCACAAGTGGCACCCCCATAAGTGAGCTTTAGTTTCGGGGTAAATTTTTCCCCAAAAAATTCAAAATCTATCAATATATAAAGAGGTGTGTGTACTTCCATTTCACTCCTTCATTTCATTTATCAAGATTTTTATCGAAAGTTCCCCTTGCGGGGTTGGCCAATTTCGTTTCGAGCCAAACATTTCAACACATTCAGTCGAACTTCAAGTTTTTCAATCGATTCCCCCAAAACGAAATATTAGGTCAACTAAATCTTTAAACCAAAANTCGAGCCAAACATTTCAACACATTCAGTCGAACTTCAAGTTTTTCAATCGATTCCCCCAAAACGAAATATTAGGTCAACTAAATCTTTAAACCAAAATATAGAGATAGAGTGAGATGCCGCGGGTGAGGAGGTGATTCTTGAAATTCAAAATGTTATAGCCTATATAATTCTCCATCTAAATTGGAAAAGCCACTCATAAAATATGAGCGTGTGGATTACCATGTTTAAAGAGCCCCTAGGTTCAAAGAAAAGTTTCATGTGGTCTAACCCCACGTGGTTTTCGATTTCCCATCCGTCCTTGAACGACTCTTCTTGTTTGATAGTAATATCTAGCAGACATGACAGCAAGCAGGTAGACGCTTGGTTACATAGGTGTAAGACGAATGCCACACGGTTGACCCTCGCTCGTTGGCGCTTAGCCCAGTTGTAATTTTACTTTTCGTATTTCATTTGTCGATATTTGACTAGTTTTATTGGTATTGTTATCCTATGTCGAATAGCAGTACACAAGGTCTAGTGGTTCAGGGCCTCAACCAGTTCATAACTTGGAAGACCCCCTACCTCAACTGTCGAACTCGGTTGCGCTTGTTACAAATCTATTAGTTTTGTTGTATTCCGCCATATGTTAGACAATATTGGGTTTTTGAATGCAATGTCCAGTGATTTTGAGTTTTAACCATTTTCTTATTTTGAAAACTCACCACGAGCTCTTAGAGCGATTTAGAGCTATCCAATTTCTTAGCTTTGTTGCTCACCGCTATGTGTCGAGCAATCTTCGAGGTGATAGAGTATAGGGTCAGGTGATAATCACCAGCTCTTAGAGCGATTTTGAGCTAACCAATTTCTTGGCTTTGTTGCTCACAGCTATATGTCGAACAATCTTCGAGGCAATAGAGTATAGGGCCAAATAATAATCACGAGCCTTTAGAGCGATTTTGAGCTAACCAATTTCTTGGCTTTGTTGCTCACCAATATGTGTCGAGCAATCTTGGGTTTGTTGCAGGGTCTGATGATTTCGAGCTTTAACCATTATAGGTTTTGAAAACTCACCATAGCCCTTAGAGCGATTTTGAGCTAACCAATTTCTTAGCTTTGTTGATCACCGCTGTGTGTCGAGCAATCTTGAGTTGTTGAATGCAGGTTCGGTGATTTCAAGCTTTAGCCATTTTAGGTTTTGAAAACTCACCACCAGCTCTTAGAGCGATTTTGAGCTAGCCAATCTTGGCTTTGTTGCTCACTGCTACGTGTCGAGTAATCTTGGGTTGTTGAATGTAAGGTCCGGTGATTTCGAGCTTTAACCATTTTAGGTTTTGAAAACTCACCACTAGCCCTTAGAGCGATTTTGAGCTAGCTAGTTTCTTAACTTTGTTGCTCACCACTATGTGTTGAGCAATCCTCAAGACAATAGGGAAAATTTGTAGTATTCGCTCGAACCAATCACAAATCAAGATCTCGTAATAATATTTAACTTGCCGAGATTTGGGAACTTAGTAAGCGCACCGGGACGTCCCAGTAAGGCCGTCCCTTCTTTAACGCCCTCATCATAGGCAAGCATCATGCGACTCGAAATCCTTGCTTGTTGGTCTAATGATAATACTTCTTAAGATGCTTAGTGTTCCACAACCTGCCTAGTGGTTTTCCTTTCAAGTCCTTTATGCTGTAAGCCCCCATTTCAAGACTTCGGATCAATCCCTTGTATATCACTCGGGGCACCACGCAAGAACATCCAAATTTGCTAGACAAACACTTCACCGATTCTTTTTTTTTTCCTCTGGCCCCAAGTCTGCCCCCATACTAAATTCAGGCCCTCATGTCACCAATTCGAACCCTTGGAGGCTCAAGATCCAGTATCATCACTGGTGATGATCCTTTCATCCGTATACTGTCAACATAACACTTCCTCAAAGACTGTTGATCATCCCTTACACACCCCACACCACGACTGGTTGGGAGTTTCATAACTTGGTGGTAAGTGGAGGGAATAGCCCCAGCACCATTCAGTAGGGGTCGACCGTAAATTACATTATATGCCATGCACGACGCCCTCAGGTATTACAGTAGCCCCTCCAAATCCTGGAAGTGAGGTGGATACTGTTTTCAACTTTTTTAAAGAAATTTTCAATCCTACAAATGCTTCCCAAGTGAGAACGTTCGCTGTGCTACCACCATCGACCAATACCCTTTTGACATGGTAGTCCGCTATGTCGTCGACTATCACCAAGGCTGATTCATGGGGGTTACCACGCCCATTAAACCTTTCTCACCAAAATAATGCTTTGATTGAACCTAACCTTTTTTTGAATGGAGCAGACCCTGACTGTGCGTGCATAGCTCTTCCTAGCCAAGTTCGAGTTCCCCCGGCTGCGACCCCTCCAATAATCACATTTATAACACCAACCCTAGGCGGTGGTTGGTCCTCAACCTTTTGCTTGTCTCGATCATTCCTCGTGTAATTAGTCAAAAAATCTCGCTTCAAGAGGCGATCTCCTCTAAATGGATACCCTTTTCTGTTTTGTGCCCGTGGTCTTTATGGAAATGGAAATACTTGCTCTTATCCCTCTTACTGGTTTATGCTGCCATCGGCCTCGGCCATTCGAGCTCTTTCATGTCTCGAATTTCCATCAATATCTTGTCCCACGGAGTATTTCAAGATGTTAAGGCTTTAACCTCCTCTCGCCTCTGCCTAACCAATCAATCCTGAGTGTACCCCCTAGTTATGCGTTTATTTCTCGGCTTGTCTTTATCAACGGGTTATCGCACATCACCTGACTTTCGCTTGTGACTTTCTATCTCCCATCCCTTTCTAAGACTTTTCATGACCTTCTCTGCTTCCTCTACATCAACGTACTTGTTACCCTTTTTTAATAGGTCATGTATCAACTCTGGAGGATTTTTGGAGAGTGACATCTTGAAGGTCAGGTTCCGCGTCCCATTCATTAACGATGTTACCACTATGGACATTTACCATTCCCTTATACCAAGCGTCTTATGGCTAAACCTACCCAAATACTCCTGGAAAGGTTCATCTTTCTCTTGTATAACATGCATCAATCCAATGGCCGTCTTTAGCTTTCTTTTGCTACTCATGAAGTATGACACAAAAATCCTAGAAAGCTCATCAAGTGTTCATAGACCTAGGTGCTAAGGTAGCCACCCAGTCTCTAGCCTCTCTCCTGAGTATCAGGGGAAAAGGATAGGCACATCACTTCATTGGGGACTGCATAGAGCCTCATTAAATTAACGAAGGTTCACAAGTGGTCAAGTGGATCTGTGACTCCATCTTGTGCTTCTATCATCTACTGTTTAAAGCCTTTCGGTAAGGAAACTACCATGATTTTAGGTGCAAAAGGATCTTCTTCCAAAATCGTTTGCCTTCACCTATCCTTCCTTTTGGTTAATGCATCATCTATTTTCTGGGTCATCATCTCCTCCATCTTCCTTTCCAAGTCCAGCATGGGTCGGGGAGTTTGCAAAAATGCAACCTCTGCAGCCCCTAAATCAATGTTGGCTGTATAACGGTAGGATAACCGTTTGCGCCACTTGTGGTGATTGCTTGTGTATAGCCTTCGGTGTGTTCTATGGTAGGGCTATGGCTTTCTGCGTTCAATTTTGTAAGAGAGCCATCATGGATGCCAATTGAGTATATAGGGCACTGAATTGGCTTTGCGACATGTACTGCAATGGCGGTGGTGGCGGCGATGGTGAGTCAGAACCCCTTACGACAGATTTCGACTGTATTTCCAACCATACGCGTTTCACTCCTAGTCGTCTCCTTGTCATAGCTTTTTTGTTCAGTGGTTTCCCATAGACGGCGCCAATGAAATCGTAGCGAGGTAGACCTTTGTCTTCTCCTTGATGTGTAGGGTGTTCCAGCTACTCCGATCAGTGAATACTACTTACAAAATAAGGTCGGGGCTTTCTCCCCATTATACCTCCGGCGTGAGAATCAGTAACTGGTTTTGAGAAGTAGGAAGAGTATAATTGGAGAGCAAATAGTTCAAGTTCCAAGAGTCCATACCTTTATCACCTTAGAGGTACTTATAGGCACCTGATACAACGTACTCGTTCAGTAGTTAATGGTACCATGTGTCCCACGTAAAACTTCTCACTTTTCCCATGTTCTGATGGGGTGACCCCCACTCCTCAAGTGGTTAGTTGTGCCCACGTTTTCCAATGAACGATTCCTGTCCAGCTTATTGTCATTTGTATGGTTAAGTGTAGCGTTGGCCTCATGGCCTATGAAAACGTAGAGGGCCTTATGGGTGGTAGGCGACCTCATGGGGATCGACGACCTCATGGTGATAGGCGGTCACATGGTGGTCGACGGTCTATGTGAACATAAAGGGCCTCATGATGGTCGGCCGCCTCATAGTGGTAGATGGCCTATGTGAACGTAAAGGGCCTCATGATGGCAGGCGGTCTCATGAGGGTCGGTGGCCTCATGGTGGTAGGCGGTCTCATGAGGTGCTGTACGTGGAATACATATCAAGTGGTTTTCTCCTCACTAGCTATATTGGATAATTATTAATGCGATCCTGTATTAGCAGAGATTATTGTGTAGTGTTTTGAAAGTGATTACAGTGTTATGAAAGTAATTATAGATATTTAAAAGATGGTGCGAATGGAGGGCAAAAACGACCCTGTGACAAAGAAACACGTGGTGGAAGCATGATCTACAAACATAAGTCACAATGTGAGGTGCATAGAGTATGGCAGTCAGTCCATTGAAGACTCCCAAGCTGATGTTCTATTTTCCTTCGTAAGGTATATCTATTAATAGTTCTTGTGAGCATTACACTTCTCATTACTATTAAAAAATCTTGTTATATTGAGAAATGTTACTATAATTTTGTATTAAGAGCTCTCATTTGATTTACTGCTTGTAAAATGCAAGTGTAAAACTAAAATACCCACTTAAAGACAAACATTACCTGGACTGATTACATTGAGATGTTCGCACTTGTAATAAGTTTCATATGACTACCTGGTTTATCTTTAGTAAGAGTGAACCTAGATATTAAATAATGGATCTTTGATTTTTTTTTAGAAAGAATAAATGGAGTTGAAAATTTAGAAGATTGATTCGTAACAATAAAACATTTTATTTGCTAGAGTTTGTTTTAATACAGTGTATTCTTGTTATCAGTAATCACAATTCTAATTCCTAATGTTTATTTCTCTTGGTGCTTATTGCACTTTCCTTTCATTGCTACCAACAAAATCTAGTTATAAGTCTGCATCATATATCCTTTTTCTTAAATACTATTTTTTAATCTATGCCCCCATACAACATGGATGTGGGAATTAATCTTTTTGTTGATTTCTCCTTAAGTTAATACGAGATGAAATTCGGGATGGGAAATCTGATAAAGAGATCTATCTAACTCACTCCTTGGTTGTATTCGTATTTTGGGAAATAGCACAAACAACACACAGAAGAAAAGCTGCTTATCTGTGAATTATATGTCAATCTTTTTGCTTGGTGAAGATCTAGATAGGAGAAGCAGCAAGTTGTATTGTCATGGGTAGTCTAAATGATTTAATATATTCTTTTAAACTGATATTATCCACCTCTGATAGTAAGTATTGATTTATGTGATTTATAGTAATGACAAAGCAATGTTACCGTATCCTTCAACTCTATGGCAACATTGAGGCTTGCAACATACGTCTGAACGTTGCAAAAGGCTATTTTTATTGTAATGAGCGTTGCTTCAAATACAATTTGCTAGTTAGACTCTTCTTCATGCATAATTGCTCCAACTTCAATCATAATGTAGCCACAATTTTTCCCTTCAAAGTGTTTTAAAGAATATGATTCGAACGATGAATATGAATTTGTTATATGATCTTTCAATCCTTATGTTGTTTTACCTCCTTACACCAAATTGAGGATATCTTGTCATATCCCAACAAAGCGTCATCAAATCCATCTGAGCGAACAGTGTTCGCATCTTCACCTACCAGAAAGAGAATCTAGTATTCGATCTAAAAGCGAAATATCATATTTCATAGTTACCATCAGAAGAAGAAGAAGAAGAAACCTCAAACAAATCAAGCCTTAAACTTTGATACCACTTGTTAGGAAATAAGGATGAGATTATATAACACAATATGAAATAGCAATCACAAAACTAGAAGAACACAAGAAAATTGGTACAAGAATGGAGAATTTATTAATAAGGAGAGAAAATACAATTAATTGTATTTTATTGTCTCTCTAATTCAATTACAAAGTTATAATTTCGCCGAATAACACTACTGCTCAAGCGGCAACCTCTCGCCTAGCTAGCGGTACGGCTCTCGGGCGGTAAGCGAGTGACAGAAGAATGATGCTAATTCAGGTGCCAAATTATTGCCTTAAAACTTCCCGTACCTTTTTAAGCTCTTTCAACCAATCCACGGATATCTAGCGGAATTTGGGTCCCATATTAACATAAACCATCATTTAACAAGCATCTGTTATCTATAATCTACTAGTAGGATCCATTGGCAATACTAGACTACCTTAACAAACATTTGGATTGCTTTCTAGCGTACCTGCCGATTAGTAGCCTTCATCTCTGAATGTACTCCTTAAGTGCTTTGCCTTCCCTTATATCTTCTCCCAAAATAAGCGAACTTCACGAGCTCCTAAGCCTCCTGATTCTTGAATCCTTCAGCCAAGTGGTGCAACTGGGTTACTCTGCCCACATGGCTAGTAGAAATTGAGCAGTATCTTCGACAAATAGGAATCTTTTGTTGCTGCCAATAGTTGCATCTCCACTATCACCACCTCCGCTAGTTTTATCTCGAAGTTTATCTATACTTGCCGATAGTCAGAAGGAAAATCCCTTACATGCAGGCAAGCTACTGTTATCTTCTGAAATTAAAGATGAGACTGAAAATGTGCATTCTCCTCCATTAACACCTATCTTTTTATCAATTATTGTCGATTTTTGGGCTTCCAATCACCACTATTCCAAGCTCAGTCTAAAACCAATCAGCATCACGATCAAAAAACCCAACCACAAACCAAACACCTTTCCAAACCCAACCGGTTGCTCCAATTTCTATAACCCACAAAGAGCTTGAAGGTGGAAAGAGATTGAGGCCTAAAATATGTAAACCACAAAGGAAAAAGGAAGAAGAACTGATAGCACAAAGTTGAGAGCACAAAGCACAGAGAGGACCGAATCTATTTTTCTCCAAGAACACACGGCTGCAATTAATTTCTCACACCACCAACAATAATGGATAAGGACTTAAATAGGTTAGGTTTAGGTGTGGGCTTTTAGGTCAAATGATAGACCCAATATGAAAGATATAAGTGGGCTAACACCTTAAAGCCAACCAAGACATTTGGGTTGGGCTATGAGCAACACTAATATAATTAAGCTGCTTCAAATGGCCGAAGTGGGTTACGTGAGAGGTTTAGACAATCATGGTGTCGATATACAACTTCAGTCATCGGTCGAGGCCTATGAAGTCTACTTAAAGTAATCAATCAAGAGCAAATAAACATGCGACGGAGATATCATATAGGATAACACATAGATCTTTTCAAAAATATTCACACAGAACAACATATGAACACGAGTTAATCAACAGGCCAACACATACGCAACAGATGCATAAATGACCTCACGAAGATCTCTTTACACTTATCCTATCACATTCTGTGTCGCTTACACCTCAAGGACACATATCCCACCTCATCGCCCACCATACTCACTAGACCAATCAATCAACAACACGTCTAACTAGTAAGCCACATTAGATCCTAAGTTCTCGGGCTATTCCTCTATCATCACATCACTTCTTCCAACATACGTGGATAATGGGCCTCCACCCAATAGAAGTGATAAAAGTGCCTCACTCACACTCCATCTGATTAGGGTCTCTTACAGATAAAGGATTCCAACATTTGATCACCTCTCCACTATGATCCAAATGTCACACTCCATATCCCACAGTACAAACCACCAATGTACCCCTGGGAATCTATACTCCACCTTACCAACATACATCCTAAACACTGCTAATGCATTTTAAACCAACTATGCATGAACACAATTACAAAAAGTAATAAGATCACTCCAATTCTGACCAACGCATATATCAACCACATGAAATGCACATATAATTACGCAACCAAATTAAGCAATCACACACATGCAAAAAAGGATTA
>CAIGRR010239933.1:0-11347 GCA_903798365.1 Fraxinus sp. 1973-6204 | reverse complement strand
TATTGGAGGATCTGGAAGCGATATTCCAGATTACTAAACTATGCATTTGTTTTTATGTATTGTTTTCTTTAAATAAAACTCGTTTAATGTATGTATGTGGTTATTGTAAAATATTTCATGTTAAACTATAAATAATCGTGTTAGTTATATATTAAATTTTTTTATTCTTATTTAATTAATTCAGTAATTATTATTTTTAACATTTAAATTTAATTTAAATGCAAATAATAATACTAATAATATCCTTTATAATAGTAATAATAATTGTCTTAAAAATTATATAACAAAAATGACACAAATACCCTCAAAAAAGTTTGAGACTTTTTGCTGTAAATATCCCACAAAAAATTGAGCCATGAGATTCTGTTTGAAGGTAACTTAATGTACTTTAGCCAAAAGATGACAAATGCTTTATTTAAACCTTGTTATATCTACATTATTTTTAAAAGACAGTTTTTCTATCTTCTTTCCAATCAAACATTTTTCAATAAAATAATATTACATGCAAATCTAAAAAAATTCTTTTTTTTTTTTTCCATTAATCTACTATTTCGAAATGAATTTTTAGATTATAACATGTTCAAACTGTCTCTTAATAAGTTACTTTATTACCATATATTTTGTTAACTCTTTATTTAATAAGTTACTTTATTACCATTTATTTTATTTACCCTTTACTCTTTAATTATGATAGACTTGACATCACGTCTTTTTAAAACAAAGGGATATTGTTTAATGTTGTTCATGTGTTCTTTGAGAAAACCAATTGATTTCCACGTTGATACACACCTTGTTTGCATACATGTCCAAATTCATTCTGGCCCAAATTTCAACAACCTACGACCACACTTTTGGTCTTTTGAACTCAAAAAAGGGTAAATAGCACATTTAATCCCTAACGTTTGTTCAAAGTAACAATCATGTGCTCGACCTTTTCTGTATTGTAATCCCATCACAAACCTTCCATAAATTAGTGAGGACTGTCTCTATTGACATTTTCCGTCCAATTTATTAATTTAGCACCTATTTGATACAGATTCTTTAAACTCCATTTTTTTTTTTTTTTCAAATTTACATGTGAACCCATAACTTTTTTTAACCACTAATTCTCAAAAATATTATTTTTAATAAAATATATTATCAAAAAACCACATCAAACAAGCGCTAAATTTCACACATGTTACACGAGTCATATTTACTAGCGATAAAAATGTCATGTCACTATTAAAATAAATATACTCACATTTTATTAAATAACTATTTAAAAAGGGTAAATAAATGAATACAAAAATCAACTTCGACTTCCTCACCCAGCGCCACTACAAAGACCCCCTACCACCACCAACGCGGACACTCCATCCACCAAAGAACCACCACCAAATTCAATCGCACTACCCCCATATTACCCAAAAACCATCCTTGAACCAAAATCAATATTTTTTTTATTTTTTCGTAAAGATTTGAAATTTTTAGATTCAAATTTGATTAGCCATAGCCATTTTTATTAGATCTCTTAGCCCCCAACCATGCCACCTCCACCACACCCACCCACCGAACAACAAACATCAAACATCAAACAAAATCCAATACTGCATATTACCATCCTCAAACAAAAATAAGAAATTCTCGATTAAACCCCTGTTTGGAGCTGATTGCATGGTACAAAAAATGGATTTTTTGACCGTTACATAGTGAGGTAGGTCACACCAATGTGACATAAAAGTCAAAAAGTGCAGTTGAAATTAGAACTCAACGATGCTAAAATTCATTTTTTTTCCCCATAACACCGGCTCTAAACAAGGGATAAGATCTAAAATTTTTAGTTTCAAACATAAAATATGCATGTGCAGTTCACATTATTGAATTAACTGCAAAATTCAACCAAAGTCGTCTTCAAGGACGGATTTTGCTAATTTATATGAAAGACCAAGGATGAGATTGCCACGAAAAAATAGTTGGTAAATGACTCCTACTTTAAGTATAGGTGGAAGACTAAAGGTGCAATTTAGTGACATGGGGTCCTCTAGATATTATCGTAAGGATCTTACTATATGTATATCAAGATTTACATAATGGATTACATAATGTCACACGACATTTTATCATTTGTCGATTTAAAACAAAATCAATTTTTTCATCCAATTTTTTCCCTCCGCAACATATTATGTAATACATTATGTTTATTTTTTATGTACAAGTAGTAAGATCCTATCATAATAATAGAAAAGCATATTAGTGAAACAATTATGTTACATGTACATCATCTTTTACACTATTATTTACACTGTGTCACGTTGCAACACACCATTGAACAGTTTAAAAACAAAACACTTTAAAACCAACAATTTTTTCAAAACAAAAGAAACGTCAATATGAAAGTAAGGAAAAGAATGTACACAGCATTATTGTTAGTGAAATTCAACGAATGAATTCTGGCCAACAGGTTCGGCAGAAATTGATTGTTACGGATTCAGAGTACATAGTCTAGTTTCTTAAATTTTCCACGTTGGTTTCATGATATAAAATCTTAATGGTCAATCTCTGAATAATTGTTGTGCACTTCCTGTGCTCAAATTAAGGTACGCACATTCTAGTAATGTCTACAAGAATAAAAGTATGTAAAATAAATTAATTAATTAATAAAATGCTAAATTGAACTAATGGCCCCGACCTTTCTTATGCATGCCACTCGTATCGCCACATGTATTTGTTGCACTCATATTCCAACGTTTTAAATTTGTGAATAAAATGCTAAATTGAACTAATGGCCCCGACCTTTCTTATTCATGCCACTCGTATTAATTGCCACATGTATTTGTTGCACTCATATTCCAACGTTTTAAATTTGTGAATGATAAAATGAATACATAAAGTACATACATAGTCTAGTTTCTTATATTTCCACATTAGTTTCATGCTATAAAATCTTAATGGTCAACCTCAGAATAATTGTTGTACATTTCTTGTGCTCAAATTAAGTTATGCACATTCTTTTAATGTCAACAACCCCACCATTTTTTAATGTGTGCCACTCATATTGCCAACCTATATTTGTTGCACTCATGTCCCAACATTTTAAAATTGTGGAAGATAAGATGAATATATGAATTAATATGTCTGGTACTGCTTAAAATCAGGAAAATTGGGATTTTTTTACCGTTAGTTTTTAAAAAATAGGGCCCATCCTCTCACAAAGGAGTCAAAATGTGCGGTGCTAACGGTTGGAATTTTGATTAGTAGTGGCACCAAACAGGGCATAAATATGGAGTCAAGGGGGTAAGATCATAGCAGTCGAAAGTCTAATGGCCTGCTCTATGCATATGGTATACACATAGGGCAATCTAATTATACCATTTTGGCATAGGCTTGAGTGGCATAGGGGAGACAAGTTCTACTTTGATAAAGCCTGAAAGCAATCGTGATTGTAAGAACAACAAAGGATCGAAACTTTCTCAGCCCTTGAGCTTGTTCTTCCGTTGGTGCGACATCTTTCCTCTATCTAAGCCATTGCTTTGAACATCTACCAGTTCATTATCTTGCATTGCACTAATAAGAGGAGAGTCGTAGAGATGGGTAGAATAAAGAGTAACAATGGCGCAAATTGATGGTATTGAAGTAGTTAAGATTCTAGGCTTCTAGCTCCAACTTAAAAAATTACTATATATTTTGAAATAGCAAGTTCAAAATTTGTTTCTTTCCTTGGCTACTGTAGATTGTGACTTGAAGACATCAGAGCTCCTCAATATGGTGGATTTTCAGACTCTTTAGGTTCACTAGGAATGCCCAAGTATCCAGACAACAGCATTTAATAGAAAAATTTCAGAGAGATTAATCCTTATTTCGAAATGTGCATTTGACATGCGGCCAAACTTGATAAAAACTTAGAAGGAAACTACCACCTTTTATCCCTGTTCAGTCCAATTTTTTAAAACTTATTTTCAATCACATAGTTCACGAGACTCACAATTTTTATCAACTTTTCAACTTAACGTCTTTTTATCAAAATATATTAAAAATTTGATTTTTAGCCGAGGTGGATCGCTTATTTTCAAGCCCAAATTGAAATAAGCCATAAGCTGGGTCCGTGTGATTTATCCATAATATAATTGGAGTTCAGCAACAGTCAAAAGCTTATACGCAAACATATCAATCCAAACATGTGTGCTTATTGAACTTAAAAGCACATGACATACCCACATATAGGCTTTTTTAATAAGTACTTATGTTACAAGATAGCTACTTTTTCTTAAGCCCCATCCAAACGTGCTCTATAACTAGCTGCTCATTTTTTACTGATTAAGAACCCTACTGATAGAGATTTATGCAGTCACTGATAAGGACACAATTCCAAATTTCAACTTTTTTTTTCCACCACTCAATAATAATTATGATCTTCCAATTTCGCGATGTGGTGACGCCTTTTTATCAAGAAATGCATACTAAATAGTTGGTGTTTGAGAAGACGGTGCGCTAGACGCAGTAAAACTCTCAGAACCTTGAATAACACCTCAAATCAAAGAGACTAATTCCTATAAATATGTAGTAGAGTATGTTGAAAGTGTTTAAAGAGTTCCCACAAATTATAAAAAAAAAAAAAGAACTTAACAAGTATATCTTCTCATATAAGAATCGAATTGACTACACTATTTTCTCCTCCTCCATGAAATACATTGAAGGTTTCACGTCAAAAATGAAAACAAAAGTAGCAAAGGAATGAGTTCAATCACACATGAATTGAAAACCCCGATCTCTTAAATCTCTTGGAATGATAAAATTTAATAGGTTAGATTAGATGCAATGGTTATTTACATGTCAGATGCAGATTTCAATTGTTGCTGCCCGTCTATCAAACTCAACTGCCTTCTGAGTCTCGCAATATGAGCTTGCACCTGCAGCACCAGTATACATATAAACTGCGAAGGACCAATTTTTTTAACTAGAGAAGTGGAAATAATTCATCTCAACCAAACATTTGATGTCTACTATATCTCACTATGTATTCATAGAGCAAAAACACATCTGAAACCTTCAAGTCCCTTAATGCCTTTAAAATATTATCGACAAAATTTTAGTTAATAATAGTCTATTTGGTCTTGCATACAAACTGATTGCGTGGAATATAGTGGTTTTTCCTCATTATTTAGGTATATTTGCATCAATAGAAAAGCATGCAATGTCCTCAGATCATGCTCAGTGATCTCATGATTTAGAAATTCATTTAATAGTAATAACGATAAAGGTACAGGCACATCTTTTCCCCTCCTTCCCCGTGCGGATAACAAACTCAAGCATCTAAACACACGTTATGTGTGACCTAAATCATATAATGGTACTAAATGAAACAGAAGCTTTTATTCCATATTTAATAATCTAATCAAAACAAGCTATAACTGCAGTTCACAAGACAGGAGTAGCTGAGTAGGCATGGCAGAATGCAGAACATGCATCAACTTAACTGTTTATGTACCGGGGAAAACAATGCCAGATTGACAGGGGCTTACTTTCAAATCAGAGTACACTTTCTATGCACAAGAATGATATAACGATGCTGCTCTTGAACTAGCACGTATATTTTCAATGTCCCAGAAAATATCAAATTCACAGGAGTTTCTCTAGCACATGTATTTTGTATCTAAAAAATATCAAGCGCATTAAGTTCATCCAACTTAAGTAACAGTTTGAGTTAATCAGGCCTAGTTGGGAATCCAGCAAATGGTTTCCTGCAAAATTTTCTTTTTTTAAATTGCATGAGCTGTCCCCAATGCTTGACTCCCTTTGCATTTCTATTCCCAACCTCATTTTCTTGGCACCCATCAACATTATTTTAGTTACATGCCATCCCCTACTCACAGTTTGATCCAGCAAAACTGTCAAAATGGCATGAGAAGTTCACCCTCAACTTTAAACAAGTAAAAGAAAAAATATGTATAGAAAAGACCAACTTCTTCCCCATGCCCCAATCCATGCAGCCTCAAATCTGCTCACTGGGTTACTTTTATGGTAGTGAATCAGGCAAGAGAAAGATGAAACAAGTTGCAGAACGCCACCAATCCATCATAAATCAATCTCTTCAATTTTCAAGGACATGGTCTTCAAAATTGGTGGTCAAGAGTTCAAAAAATGTGCACCATTTAAATCCACATCTTTGCTAACAGGAGATGACAGTAATAGTACATTCTCTATGCAAATACCAAAGACCAGAGTGGAGGGTTGTTTGGCTGGGATTGTGTGGTTGAGGGGAAAAGGATAAGCCTTTTCTATTTATTTTTTTTTGGGTAAAATGCACAAACAATACCCAAATTTTGACAATTTTGCACTTCTATCCACAACCTCTTTGTCTTAGCATTTAGCTCCTTGATAGTCCATTTTAGGTGCATTTTCACCTCCAGTTTTCATCCCTATAAGTTGGCATGAAAACGAATTTACCTCTTTAACTGTAAATAAGCAAAAGAAATATATAGTATAAAAAAGGAAGAAAAAAACAAAAACAAGAAAACCCCCTCCCCATCTCCCAACAACCGCCGCCCTACAATCCCTGATTTGATCTTAGAAATTTGTGGAAAAAATTCTATTATCATTGTCATCTTTGCAAGCAAGCAAGGACAATGTTGTTCGGTATTTGTTCAACTTGTAATCCACCATTTTGAAGATCATTTCCTTAAAGAATAAAGAGATTGATTTGTGGGCATGAAGTTTCGTAGCTTCTTTCATCTTCCACTTGTGTATCCATAGTCATCGCCATAAAAGTAACTTGTGCAAAGATTTGGGGTGGGGCTGCTTGTGAGGGCATGAGGAAGAAGATAGCCTCTTTTGTCTTTTCTTCTTTTTTATATTAATTTATTTTTGCATATTTGTGGATAAATTTGTCTTTTAATTCCAGGTTTATGGTTTTGTTGGACAAAAACCATGAGTAGGATCTAGATGCACCTCAAATTGGAAGGTCAAGGAGCTAAAGGCCAACAAAAAGGGTTGGGGATAGGTGTGCAAAATGGGTCAAATATAAGGGACCACAAGTGCAATACACCCTTATATTTTTCCCAACCAGATGTGTCATAGGAGGAATTTAGCACAAATATTGAAGCATTATAAGGTAAAACTTCGATCCTTCTTCCATCTCAAATATAAAGAGTAGATAATTTTAATAGAAGAGTAAATTCCTATTCATACTAACCTGCTGGCGTGCGGCTGCTAGTTTTAATAATTCATCGGCCTCAGAGAAATTGGTGAACCACTGGTTTAGGGGATTATTTTTGGTGTCACCCCTCTTCCCACTTTCAATATCCTCCATCGGCACTATAGAGAAGTAAAAAAAATAATAGTATTCAAACAATAGTGAATAGGTATCCTTTGATAACCAAAAAGATAAAGAAAACATACCAGGAGGCAAAGCAAAGCCACTGGGAAGTCTAGGCATAATAACGGTAGGATGATTCTGCACACGTGCAAGGAAACCCTCTGAAGGCTCTGAAAACACAATTTCATCATAGGATTCCACAACAACAGGCTTCTTCATGGACATGGGACCAGACTCCTCCTCAGGGTATAACTTTAAATGGTGGTATCTATAAGCGATTTCACACTTAATCATAACTTCTTATACAGAATATACTACAACATCAAGAAGACTATTTGATACTGACTGCATTCATAATGAGCAAAGTCAAACCAGTCCATAAGCTAGAAGAAAAGTAGCAACAAGAAAAATAAATCATTCAGTAAACTCATAAATCTTTGACATAATAATGCTTGCTATTGGGGCCTAATAATCACATTCGCATCATTCACGCCTCATGTTTCAAAAGATATATGATCTTATGCATACATACATACATACATACAGATGTAATGATAAACCCACACAAGCATGTCGAAGAAAGCAGGCTCACAAGTGCAATGGCTTTTCGGTAATGTCGCTGTGGAAATAAAGGGTAATGACGATTTCAAATTCACCCCATCCAGACTCCGATAATTCAAAAGGAGGACTTTCAACAACCCTCGTGGGATTGTTAAAACTTGAATGTAGTTGGAAAACAGCTCGCTTTATCACCACTCCCAGGTCCTCATTTGTAGAGCTACGCACATAAACTGTCCATTTATGAGACTGGTACCTAGTTAAAATCCAACCAACAAAACAAAAATAAGAAATCACACAAGCATTTTATCAAACAGTTAATTGATAATTACAGCTCCATCGACCTAAAAAAATAATATAACGAAGCAAACTTACTCGCTAGCTTTCTTGCCAAGCCAAAACGCAATGTTACCATACACAATTGGGACACAAATTTCTAAATCTTTAAGCTTCTTACCCGAACTCTACACATGATGAAACATGTTTAACATAATTACGAAAATCATCATAAAACTTTTAGTAGGAAAGAAGTAGTTTTTCATTAATGGCCAAATTTATTTTCATAATTACCGTAACGGGCGAGTAAATTTAAAGCTGGAAGTGCGGATTACTACTACCTTTTTTTCATTATCGTCAGAAGATTTAACAATTTTGGTGCGCTGTGATTTCGGGGTGGACCCGCCAATGTCCGTCTGATCTACTCCGTGTTTCTGATTCTGAGGCATTCTACAATTGTTCTTTCCAACTGTAATTTGATTAAGATCCAATTGAAATTAGGGTTTTTTTATCAAAAGGGTAAGAAACTAGGTTTTAATGGGATCTGGTGAGGGAAGGTCTATGCTTAGGTTTCCAAGGACCAATCGCTAGAATATACCTATTTTTTTTAGTCCCTGTATATATTAAAATCCAATTTAAGTCAAAATCAATAATAAATTTAAACTCAATTATTTCATGACATCCGCAACTTTTCAACCATACATTTTATTAACTTTTAAACTTCACAATCCCATTATTTTACATAAACTTCACATCACCGATGATTTATCATTGTGATGATAAATAGCGCTACTCTTTATTAAAATCTACTAAAAATTTGATTTTAGTCTCCACCAAAGCTTAAAATGATCGTATAATATACTAAACACTTGAATTTCTTCAATTTTACTTTTTTGAGTTTTTAGAAACTTGCATATTTTAGTTAATTAACAAACGAATGATTAACTCGTATTATCTATAATATATTAAGTATCACATTAAATTAGAATCATTTTTTGACGATTTTAACCCTACTAAAATTCATTTATTTCAACAATACCTCCTTTTTATTTTTTAATATGTAATAAATATCAAAAAAATTCTGTCATGTATAAATTTTGTGTTATTAATTCTCAATTAATTAACATTCACATTAATTTTGACTTAATGAATTTTGATTTACATGAATTTAGAGTTATTATCGATGAATTTATTTATATTCACGTATCTAAGAATTTTAATTTGTGTTTAAATTCATGTATTAACATTTAATTCTCATGTATTAATTTAAATGTAGTTTAAAAATGTTGTTCATTTGTAATATTTCATCATCACAAAAAATTTGAATAATAAAAGTTGAGTTTTGAAAGTACAATTATTTTCTCTTAAATTTTTATCCTAAATTTTATTTTATTTTTAATTCGTTTGAAACTCATCAAATCCTCCTAATAATTTGGGATCAAATATTGCTTTTACAATACTTTGAAAATATTTTAGAATAACGTACATTGCACGTTCAATTCTGATTAATAGTTAAAAAGAATAATACAATTTCACTTTTAATTATGAAAATTGAAAAAAATAAATAGAGGATATTAAGCCCGGTTTGGTTTGGATTAAAATCTCAAGTCAAAGTTAACAATTAATATTAACCATAAATTTAATGAAATCTACAACTTTTCAACCATATATTTTATCAAATTTTATTAAAATCTACTAAAAATCTGATTTTAATACTTATCAAATAGGGGCTAAAATTATCTTCGTCGCTCCATTTTCTCTTCTTCCCAATGGAGAATAGAAGGCCAGTGGGAATAAGGAATTAATACCAAGAAGAAAATAGAGAACAATATAAAATATGAACAAATAAAAATTTATCGAAGCAATAATTTTGAGTAACACAACAATAGCTAATAGAATCCCACAAGTTGAACCTTATATTTTATAGCATGACTAGTGGGAAATCGAGTGTTGCACATTGACTGTTATAATTTTAGAAGTAGTTTGGTTAATAACGTCCTAAGGTATTGAAATATTTTTTAGCTGTTTTAAGTGACCACATAATAATTGAAATGTGATATTAGGGCTCTATTGAGATTTGTCCAAATTGTACTATAGATATTTGATACATAAAATTAGATAACATAATTTATATTTGTTTTTGTGCATTATAAGCTTTAGTTTTAGTAAAATCCAACTATGTATAGGTAGTTAAATTAATATTTAATTTTGCTTCAAAGTATAAAGAATTTATGAGATTTCACAAACGTGTTCATGTGCATACAAATAACGTGAATTAGAATTAAAAAGTAAATAAAACAGACAAAAAGATATGTGTGCCTATGTTGCTAAATTTATTTTAGAATAATTATGTCCGAAACAAATCATCTTACAAATTTTTCAGCCATCGTTTGAAAGTCTATCTTTGGAATCATCTTTACAGTAACTTTTTTCTGTGTATCATTCACAACTACAACCTAGAAATACAAGCATAATTGAAATGATTAAAAAAAACAAAAAAGATAATAGAATTTTTAATAAAGGAAAATCAAAGAAATTGAATGGCCATAAAAAATACACACATTATTATTATTTTGACATGGAGTAAGATCATACCTATGCAAAACTGCCATTATATTTTTCATTTTTCACACGGGCCCACACGCTGACAAAGATTGCATTCGACTTGAATAAAGCTTCCCTGCCAGAAAAAAAAATTGACAGAGGCGCTGACCTACCCTCACATGTTAAAAAATTGCAAAAAAAAGTGGACGCCACCCCCTATTGTGAGGGTCGGTCAGTCCTTTTGTTGATTTTTTTCTGGTATTGCAACATGGTTCATCCAATGCTCCTGACCAAGATCAAATGATGGATTTTGTTGGAGGAAACACTGATTATTTGACTTGGATATATAGTGCAAGAACCATGCTTCTTGGCCAGGGTTGAGAACCAACCCAAAAACCATTAATCCACAGTGCAAAGTACTTTTAAGTGTCTGTTTTCGCAAATTGAAAGGTTAACGGATCTTCTTTTAGCAAAAAGAACCACCACAAGACCAATAATGCAATTAAAACAAGGGAAATTTTCATAAATATCACTAAATTTGAAAATCAAAAAAATAATTGTCATTTTCACTTTTTGTGAACAAAAATGTCACTTTTTTGTGCAAAATGTCCAAATTACTTTTAATAACACCTTTTTAGGAGCATTTAATATTTGATTTGAATGTAATTAATGTTA
>CAIGRR010239822.1:0-10760 GCA_903798365.1 Fraxinus sp. 1973-6204 | reverse complement strand
TGTTTCCCTTATAAAAGGACCCAGATTTTCAATATGAAGGGGGATACGAAATCTAAGGAGAAATTATTACTAGAAACACTCATTGTAACCCTTTTTAAAAAAAAGTTCCTGACAATCAAAAGGATATTATTGCTTGATTATTACGGAAATACTGATTGTTCATCATTTTAGACTAACACTTTATTCCTTAAGTTGACTTTAATCTTGCAAAGACAATTTTGAACGTCAACAGTTCCAGATTACGATACATAACGATGTGAATTATTATTTTGATTTAATCAAAATAAGATAAATTAAAACACCTCATTAATTCACCTAAATTAATTAATTCGTATTCGTCGTTCTAGATTGACATTTAGCAATGTGTCGAATCAATATATGTGATGAAAAATGTCACGTGATATGACAAAATCAAATTTGTTCGTTTATTGTAAAACTACAATCTCTTCGTTAATATGACTTGATAAATTACGAGATATGAAGTGTGTACATCTCGAATATCGATCGATCATATCTTTCATCTCGCTCTTAATTCACTATAAGTCAAAAATTCTTTTCGACTTATGAGCACATCTTGACCAAATATTTCGTTATCAACTTAACTGAATGTAATGTAGATCATAATCTTTTACTATTTAAGAGTGATGAATCATACACAATCTTTACATGATTCTTGAAATATCCGAAGGATACATATTAGCGACTCTTCGTAGAAAAACAAACAACATTACCAAAGTATGACTGTCCCATAAAAGGTATTATAATGGGTGATTTCGAATATTGAAATACCCGAAACGACCCATCCAACATTACGAAAGTACTTTTTTCGGACCTTATTTTCATCCATATAAGCATTACATAATTGTCTCTTCAACACTAGAACCGGGCACCATTTGTCCAAGCCACGTTCCAATCGAAATGAATTTCGTATGACCCTAAAACAGAGTCGGCTCAAGCATATGGTCACTTCGGTAGATGCCTATGACTCCTGTGTTTTGACGAGGCCCAAAATTTTTTAGAACTCAAATATTTTTACCTTTATTTTTTATTTTCACAAATAAATAATTCATTCATAAAGTCAATTTTTCTAAAAATTTAATTTGCCGACGGAGATGTCATCAATAGATAATGTAATTAAAATGAATTAATCTAGTTGTACACCATTTTTTACATCAAGTTACACCTATGTTTAAAAAATCCGATCGTTGATGGAAAAGAGTGTTATTAAAATAAATGTATAAAAAATTGTCAACACATGATATCAAACTTGATGTACATGTAGTTAAATTGAATTAAAATATAAGCTTTAATATCAATGAAGAAAAATTTCTTCGACAATTTAAAAAAATATGAATACAAATTAGGGATAAATCCTGAATTGTGGATGAAATATTAAAAATGTGAATAAAAAACAAATGCTTATTTGTTGGCAATCATCGACCAAAGAACCGTCCGTCGGTGATTGCCGATGACATCGATAACCGTCGGTAGTCGATGTGTGACGGTTATATGTAAAAAATAAAATAAATTTTAGATTCTATTTGATATGGATTTCTTAAAAATAGATTTTGTAATATATGATTAAAAAGTAAGGAAAAGTTATAGATTCACGTGCAAAATTATTTTATTGAAAAAATGTATAATTAAAAATAAATTTTAAGTTCCAAAGAATCTCTCCCAAATTGGGGTTTAAATTATTGATGACATGTTTAAAAAATGAATAAGAAATAAATACTTATCCGTCGATCATCAAATACTGAAGCACTGTCGATGATTGCCAACAACGTCATGGATGACAATCGTTGTCATATGTAGCCTCAGATGGACGTGCATTGATGATCACTAATGATGTTGTCAATAATTCCATCCAGATTGTTCTTTTCAACATCTACTATTGATGATAACATAGGTAATTATTTTTTCATTTAAGGTGTATGTTATCACCCTTACCATACCCCTCATAGATTTTGAGAGCGCACAAACGTCCAACCAATAGGGGGCCGTCACATGCACCCCCAATTCGTGCAGGGCCACGTGGGCTCTGGACGAATAACAAAACTATTTTGAGAAATGCAAAGTTTAACATATCCAGCATGGATGAGATACAAAAATCAAATATTCATCACATACTTTAGTTTATAAGCATTTATGAACATTTTTAAAATAAACAAAACCGTAAGATACAAGTCGAATCAATATTTTCATGCCATTGTTTAGGTGATCATTTTAAAGAATTTTTAAAACTTACATACTTATTCTCATTTTCGAGTAAAACAAAGTAACAAACTCTTCTTATTGTTCCTTGAATACGTCCTAACCGAAATCCCCATTTAAGAAAGTCATTTTTATATCTATTTGATGAACATAAAGATCATGCATAGATGCTTTAAGAAAATAAAATTCAAATCAAATTTATTCAGGCTACCGGTGCGTGTATCAAGATAATCAATTCCAACAATTTGTCAATAACCCTTGGTTACTAGTCCATCTCTAAATAAAGGTGTGTAAAGTACCATTAGAGTGATGCTTCTTTTAAGTGGCAGAGCCAACACCCGGACGATGTGGTGCGGCCGCCCGTACTAGCTTCGTCAAAATTTACCGTTGGATTTGGATGCAGCCCACTCGCCTCGCCATTGTTGTAATTGTGGAGAGCTTGAAGGGTATGGACGGAGGAAGATGAGTGTTGGAGTTGGGCCATTTTTTTTAATTGTGGGCCTTTTGTTTTGGGCTTTTTTTTTAAAAAAAATAAAAATTGACACGTTCTCCATAGGTGATAGGCTGCTTTATATTGTGATCAGTGGAAATTACACAAAATCAGAATTTGAAAAATTCAATTTCAAAAATCAGATGAAAAGTTTCATTTTTCAAAAATCGGATATTTTATTTTAAATATTAAATATTAATTGTACAATTTTCACCACAAACCCTAATCAATTTTATTTTAATTTTTCCCCTCATACTCTTTTCTCTCTCTCTTCTCACCGTCACTCACTGTTCTCTCTTCTCCACTCTCCTTCTCCATCGGCAACCCAGCCTCTACGAGACGGAGGGAGGAGGATGGACTCCGGTGACGGGTGGGCAACACATGCTGCCTTTGTAACTTGAATGCAGCTACTACCGGTTCGGGCGCTGCCGCTTTGCGCGAAACGCGACGGCAGACCTCGTTGCCATCGCAACTGGCACATAGCAATGGCGCTCTCGGGCGGTGCTGCTGTTGCTGCTGTGTGGGAGGCAAAGCGGTGGTGGTCCCATGCTAGCACGCCGATGTTGATCGATGATTGCTAGCGTTTTTCGGTGCTTTCTTGTGTTATGTGATACTGGCATTTTTTGCTCAGCGAAGATGACGACTATGATTTTCTGGCGAAGCAGTAGGTTGTGGTTGGTGAGATTCACTTGGGCTAGATTTTGAATTGGACGGTGATTTTATTGATTTTTGGGCGGCGATTTTGTTGATTTTTAGGAGACGATCTGGTGTGTTGGGCGGCCGTTGGATCTTGTTGGTGCAGTGGTGATGGTGGTTTTGTTGGTGGTTGTGTTGACGAGGTGGTGGTGTTGGTGGATTTGAAGTTGAAGATTTGTTGGAGCTGGTCGGCGGCGATGATGGTAGGATTGGGTTTTTTTTTTAGGTTGTAGGATGGGATGGTGGTGGAGGAGGTGGTAGTTTCGACGACGGGTTTTGGTTGCCATGTTGTCGATGGCAGTGATGAGGTGGTAGTCACAAGTATTGGTGGTGGTCACATATTAGTTTTGTTGTTTGTGACCATTAAATTGATTAATGTAACCGATAAACAAATTGTGACCAATGAAAAAGATAAATTGTGACCAAAAAATAATGTGTGGCCTAAAAATGATTAATTTGTGATCGATAATTTGATAACTTGTGACTTGTGACCTATAAATAATTTATTTTTGAATTGTGACCGTAAAATAATTTGTGACCGACAAAATTTCTGATTTGTGACTGTAAAATAATTTGTGACAAATAAGATTTTTGAATTGTGACTATAATATAATTTGTGACATTTCAATTTTTTATTTGTGACCAATAAACAAATTGTAACTTATAAATTTTTTTAATTGTGATGTTAAAATAATTTGTGATATATAAAATTTGTGATTTGTGAATGAATAATATATGACTTACTAATTTTATAAATTTGTGACCGATGAAAAAATTGTGATCTATAAAATTGTCGATTTATTATTATGAAATAATTTGTGACCTATAATTTTGTTTTATTGTGATCGAGAAATAATTCGTAACCAATTAATTTATAATTTGTGGCCAAATTATATGGAATTGTGGCCTTAATATATTTAATTAATAAAATATATGTTTAATTAATTAATTTATAAATAAATTTTAAAAATATCTGAAATTTTAAATTTTAAATTTAAGTTCTTAAATTTGAAATTGGTAAAACTAAACCTCTTAGTTATGAAATCTTCTCATTGTGATTATCATTTATCTATAGGCTTTCTAATTCCCAAACGATTGAGCATACACGCAAACCAAAGTACCAAACCCTATGTCGCTAGTTCCTCCCATTGCACAACCTCGATGTCGAGTGAGTTATGAGTTGTGACCTACTATCGGCTATCGTCGATGCCCATCCTTTGTCCTCCACCATTAGAGTGATGCTTCTTTTAATTGGGAAATATGATTTATGTTTTATGACTGTGAGCCTGCTACTAAGGTTTATGATTTATGAAAATTAGAAAATTTGTGAATTGTGATTATGTGATATCTGCAGATTGTGATTTGTGAGAAATGATAATTGGAAAGATTGTGGTTCGTGTTTAATGATAAATTAGTTTTGCAAATTGAAACTTGATGATATTTTAAAATTAAGTCTAATTTAAGTTTAATGTATGATTTTCGCTTGACTGTCATATTATAGAACGATTTTTCAACCGAAACGAAAATCCTAACATAGTTCTTCTAGTGGTACATCTAGTCCCGTCACTACTTCTAGTCGAGCACACAAATTGTTAACCATAACACAAAGAAGTTTCTGGCTCAATTCAATGTAGATGGTCTAATGTTTGATCTAGAGTAACGTTTCCCTATCAGGTCATATGATCCTAATATCGGAGATGGTGTTAAGACAACATACTTAGAGAAAGGTCTTTGTCAACCACATGAACATGACTTTTCAAGAAGATCGATAGGAAATGATAATAGGCGCTTTAGGAAAGAATGGTTCTCTGAATTTTATTGGTTTGAATATGTATAGAAAATGGTGCAGCTTATTGTTTGTATTGCTACTTGAGTGGGGTGATTAAGACTTGTATTGGTAGACATATTGTAGTGCCCAATATAGAGGATATTATAGCATTGCGAGGTCGACCTAAGCATGGAGCTCAGTAGGTTACTTATAATCATCATTTTTGTGTTAATTTGTATTGTCATGTGATAGATTCAATCTTACAAGAGTTGAATGCTCATTTTCCAAAGATGACTACTAAGCTCCTTACTAGGATTTCATGTTTAATTACATGGCCTCATTTGCTGTTTTTGATAAGACTAAATTGCCACGTCTTGCTCAATTCTATCTTTTGAACTTCACTAATGAAGAGTTTTTATTACTCAGACATCAACTTGACAAGTTTCTTATGCTTGTGAGAAGGGATGAAACTTTTTTTAACCTCAATAGTATATCTTGGGTAGCTCAAAAGTTGATTGAAACAAGAAGTTCTTGTTATTTTCCATTAATTTATAGGCTTATCACATTGATTTTAATATTACATGTGGCAACTGCAAGTGTTGNTGAAACTTTTTTTAACCTCAATAGTATATCTTGGGTAGCTCAAAAGTTGATTGAAACAAGAAGTTCTTGTTATTTTCCATTAATTTATAGGCTTATCACATTGATTTTAATATTACATGTGGCAACTGCAAGTGTTGAAAGGGCATTCTTTACTATGAATCTAATCAATAATGAATTGCGCAATAAAATGGGGGATGATTGGTTGAATGACAATTCGGCAATATAAATGGAGAAAGAAATTTTTGAAAAAATTGAGAATGAGACAATCTTACAACACTTTTAAAATATGAAACCCCAAAGAATGCACTTGTCTGAGCTTATAGTTACGGAGTGGGTTGTATAATGTATTTTTTCTTATTATTTTGGATTGTATTGAATTATATTTTCATATTTATATTATTTTTAAGTTTCAGTGCATTTACATGTAGATTGAAGAATTTTAAATATTACTTAACTAAATATTAATAAATGACATCGCTATTATGATCGTTGACCGTTAACGATCAACGACCGCTATTACTCATCACCATTCCTGAATTTGCCACTACTTTCCTAAACACCCATTTCAACAAATAATTCATTTAATCTCTAATGGCATCTTTCCATAATTATAATTAGAGTCCCCACAAGACGGTGCTTCTTTATATGTTCAAGATCATTTTAAGCTTGAGAAACTAATGGAATTCTTCTAATAACTGCCATCCTACTTCCTTCTACTAAGTAGATAAAAATAAGTGAACAAACAATGTCATCATATCCTATACTTTTTAGAGCCGTGGCCTGGTAGAGCAGATGTGTCATTGGGGGTGGGGGGGGATCCCTCATGTGAGAGAGCCTGGACCGACCCTGTGAAGCAAAACCTGACAGAGGAGCAAATTTCAACTTTTTAATCTACGAACTCTCACTTCGAGGTTCCTCGCACTCATTAACATCACTATGAGATGATTCTTATAGTAGTTTACTAGATATAGGAACCTCCAGAGTTTCCTTAGAATTTTGAGAATCTTTTTTCGACGTTAATAAATTCTCAAACAATTCAACTTCACAGGACTGGATTCTATTATCACATTGCATTCTAGGTTTAGAAGTCAATATGATACATTTAACCCTTGTTTGGGCTTCATTTTTTTAGAAACTCTTTTTTAACCACGCATTTTATCATTAAATAATTTTACACGTATATTTAAAAAAAAAAAATTCTTACTTTTTAATCCCACATTTTTAAAAAAAATTACTATTTCAAAACACATTTCCCCCCAATAATGAACAATATTCTTCAAGTTGATGGTAACTTTGCAATTAGGATTATTCTAGATGTACTTTCTTCTTTACTTCCTAGTTTACTACATTGCCACATGGCCGCCCCTCCAATTATAGCACCAACTTGGGAAAATTCGTTAAGAGGATGAAGTGTTGGCGAGAGGTTGTACAAGTGATTCAATATAGCATTTAGAATGTCACATCAACATATCAATTAGCGCCAAATAGCCCCAAGGATTTATCAAGCCATAATGAGCTTGCGTCAAGCAATAAGCAAAAAACTCAGAGATGAACAAAGAACAAATATAAGCCCCCGTTTAGTGCACATTATTTTTACAAGAATGCATTTTTTTATTGATGTGATGGAAAATATGTGGTTGAAAAAGAAGGAAAAGTTATTAATGTGATGGAAAATATTATTTTATTAAAGAATGTGATTGAAAATGAGTAGAAGAATGAAAATGAAAATTTTAATGTGTATCAAACATGAATTTAATAACATATTTCATGAAATACATAACTGTTTAACTTTTATCAAAATTTACTAATAATTTGATTTTTTTAGTGCACATTATTTTTACAAGAATGCATTTTTTTATTGATGTGATGGAAAATATGTGGTTGAAAAAGAAGGAAAAGTTATTAATGTGATGGAAAATATTATTTTATTAAAGAATGTGATTGAAAATGAGTAGAAGAATGAGAATGAAAAAATAATGTGGCCCAAACAGGGGCTAAAACTAGATTTTATGATTTGAACGTGTTGAAAGACCAAAATCTCAGTGATTATATGTTGTAGATGTGATCCATGAAAAGGTGTGATTCCATATTTAAGAAATTCAAATTTTGAATTTTCCGCAAGTTGCAGGAGGTGCCCGCTCAAGCAGGCTGCCTTCTCGCTTGGGCAGAAAGGGGCATACCTTTGTCCTCCGCTCAAGCGAAGCTTCTGCCTGCTTGAGAAGACACAAAGGCAGCAATTTTCATGCCTTCGCTTCATGCTTGAAGCCTCCAAAACTCCAATCCTTGCTCCACAACCAAACACCCATATACTTCCTCTCTATTTAACAATAAACTGAGACCAAGGAAAACTAATATCTTATTTAACATTATGATACCATTGATCCTCATTAATGAAAATAGTAAACTTTCTGTTGTAACAAGCAAAATGAACAAGTAGAATAAGAAAAAAAAAAAAAAAGGGTAATATATTTTTAATCCTCGTTCAAGTAAAGGTTCATTGCATAATATGCATGTGGTTTTCCGCCAGTTGATTCTGTTGCCAGCGTTCACCTATGCCATCAATTTCCCCATTCTTTAGCCAATGGTGAACCCACATTATAACTAACCTTTTCCATCTTTAGCCACCGGTAAACACAAGGAAGGTGGGTGAGTGAGAGGGAGGGAGGGAGGGAGAAAAACGGAGATAACACTTAATCGTAATATTAGAATCATTTGGTTACAATCAATAATTCATCAAGTACAACAATAATTTAAACTAAAGATTACTTTCACAATGCATATAAAATTATTGCAAAACAAATTTTGGCGCTGAGAAATGAAAACGAGAGCAACAAATTGGTGAATATTAACTTCTAAAGTTGGAGTTCAGCAAACAAGTAGACAAGAAAGCAGAATACTGGCTACAAGCAGCAGTTTTAATTCAATAAAAAAAAAAAAGAAAAAGAAAAAGAAAGAAACACTACCAATAACCATAGCAAAACATCCAAATGCTAAAACACAAAACTTAACTACTCATTATCCGGCTTTGGTGCTTCCTTGATCTCCTCAGAACCATCATCCTATATCAGAATAATAAACAGTGACATACATTAAACTTGTTCTCGTGATGGCCCGGGAAGCTACAGAAGGAAAGAACAAAAAAACTTTACCTGCATATCAGAAGTCCACAAAGTGAGGTTATCACGGAGAAGCTGCATAATCAGAGTGCTATCCTTGTAAGACTCCTCTCCAAGGGTGTCCAATTCCGCAATTGCCTCGTCAAAAGCCTAACCAATGAGAAGTGAATATTAAACCACAATATAAAATCACTTTCAACTGAAAGACACCCAATTCAGTTCCATATTGAACTTGTATACAAGAGGCAACGATCTTTCACTTGGTTCGTGTGGAATAATATTTCCTTTGGGGTAAAGAAACAACAAAGGGGTTTGAGATAAAAAGTTCGATTATACTGTAAACCTGTTTGGCAAGATTACAAGCACGATCAGGAGAATTCAAAATCTCATAGTAAAAGACTGAGAAATTGAGTGCTAGTCCAAGCCGGATAGGATGTGTTGGGGCAAGCTCGGCACTTGCAATGTCCTGCAAACACCAGAAACGTTTAGCAAATAAATTCAAAACTCATCATATGAGATTCATAATTTGCATCAATGAGCTCAAATTATTTCATTTGCCGTGCGGAATTCGATATACTGCAAAATAAATAAATAGATAAATAAAAGAATCACTTTTCATCATAAGAGAGAAGTAATTAAAAGCCAAACTATATGTGTCTAACCTTCAACATAATAAAATCTGAGTAAAATGAAACTTCACTGCAGCATTTTCACAAAATTGCTAATCAAAAAGAAGAAAGTATATCAAGGTTCAAAAATAAGCAATAAGTCAAATAAAATACAATGATCCATAACACTTGTCCGGTTTCAAATAAAATCAACAGTTTTCCATAAAATTAAGCAAAAGTGATGAATAAATACAGAGTACCACTTTAATATTTTAACCATAAGAAGAATTTTAAATTATGAAACTCGGTCTAAATTTTTAATCTTGACAACAATCCCAACAAATTTGATCAAATAAATTCCATAGTAAAACCTAAATTCTAAAAGCTCGATCTAAGGACTTCTGCCACATTATTCGCTAGATCACAAACAATTAAATATAATATTAATATAAAACGAATCGAAAAAATAAAAATAATAAAGGAAAAGCGAAAAACCTAACCTGAGCCGATTTGTAAGCAGAGAGAGTGTTTTCGGCGGCTTCTTTCCGCTCGGCACCAGTCTTAAACTCCGCCAAGTGGGGTACTCTTTAAATTGACCTAGTCAATCCCCCCAATTTCCACTTTGACTTTTCCACAAATTCATATTTCCAAAATGACCTAAAGGAGTTCAAAAGACAAAAACGCCCTTAAATGACTAAAACAATTACAAAAAATGATTTTGTTAAAAAGACAATACTACCCTTTTAGCTAACAAATAAAAACCAAACACTCTCTACATCAATTTACAGAATCAGCTCAAACACNTTCCACAAATCCATATTTCCAAAATGACCTAAAGGAGTTCAAAAGACAAAAACGCCCTTAAATGACTAAAACAATTACAAAAAATGATTTTGTTAAAAAGACAATACTACCCTTTTAGCTAACAAATAAAAACCAAACACTCTCTACATCAATTTACAGAATCAGCTCAAACACAGATAAAAATTCTCTCATCTCCTCGGGTCTGAAAATATTTTTATATCCATTGTTGAAGAAAAAAATTGTTCTACGTCAAATACTTCGAATCGGTAAGCATATTCACGTATTTTAATTACGTTTTCGTTAAATTTATACGCGTTTTTACTCGATAAACTAAGATTCGTATATGTTGTTAGCAGAATTTCTTATTTTAGCAGATCTATAATTTTTTTTAAGCATGAACGGGAAAAAAATTCATCTGCATTACCGAATCGATTATTTTATCAGCTACGATCGGAAAATTT
>CAIGRR010239751.1:0-15704 GCA_903798365.1 Fraxinus sp. 1973-6204 | reverse complement strand
TTCTACAAAGATAAATAACTTGCATGTTTGGACAAGACGAGTAACTTAAAAAAATGAGCTTAGATAAACTTTCTCCTAGGTTCTATGGTCCATTCACAACAAAAGGGCATTAGATTCTCTTGATAGTATCGACTGCATATGTATATCATGGATTCATGGTTCACTTCTGATGCAGGTGGATGGCTGCCGGTGACATGGTATCCACAGTCATGAGTAGAAAAGGTTCCCGTCACAATGAGACCAGACATTGCCACGGGATACCCTGGTCGAACACATTGTTTTACAAGGGTGAAACTGTTTATTCGTTCTGACTAAGCTATTCTCAGGTTGATCGCCATCTTGTTCAAGCCTACATTTGTTTCTCATCACCATGCAAGTCTATTGATGCTTCAGAGCAAGCTTGCAAGAATTTAGCTTTCAACAATGCTACATGTAAATTAGTGGGCTCCACTCTAATGTGAGAGTGTTGTAACCCTAATCATTGTACAAATGGATTTTTCTTTAGCTTTTGGTATGAGCGAAAATGAGTGGAGGTCACATTGTTTTCTTGTTCTCTAGTCCTCCCGAAGGTCCATTTGACACCACAAGAAGAAAAACTTGTTAGATTCGACATTGATGTTTGCAAGCAATTCGACGAGAAAGGGGAATTGAAAACTCACAATGGGACAACATATTCTTCATGTAGGAAGCTTGACACATTCCTTGTATGCGAGGATTTGAAGGACTCCTCACCCCCAAGGAAGAATATAAGATGAAGGATTTGAACATGATTAATGATTCAACATCATTGTAACAAGTTTCTTGATTATTGGGGTTCCCTAAATAATGGAAGTTATGTTTTTATGATGTTTATTTTCTTGATGATTATAAAAGAAAGTATATTAAAATCTTAGTAATTGTCAAGTCCAAAGCTTCAAATAAAACAAACAAAATATGGGAAACAGTATATAAAAACTACCGCACTCGGATGGTAATTCTATATCAATAATGCTCGATAGTATTAAAAAATAAAAATAAAAATAAAAATAAAAATAATTATTTATTGTATTGTCCAATATTTCAATTTTCAACTAAAAACAAGGATTGAAGCCCCTTGCCACCGTTCACAAAAGTGACAGAACGTGTTTACATTGTTTACACCAAAATCAAGAAACATTCATAAGATTCCATAAACTTAGTATTGGCCACCTCAAAAAGTATATAATCAAAATCATTGCATCTTATTGTCCCTTAGATCCCATCACCCCAACTAGATAATCACACAAAACAAATAACTAAAGTACAACCAAATTCCTATTTTTAATTCCACTTCTTGTTAAGATTGATAAACAATGATATAAACCAAGTTCTGGTTCATATTCATTTTACTTTGTTTTATATAATTCCAATACGTCTTGTTTGACATAATTAAATTGTTGTATGTTTAGTACGTTAAATTGAATAATAATTGAACATCATATTTCAAAGGAAGGTCTTCCATTCTAGAAATTCCGAGTGCCATTGAATAATTTGGAGCCTGGGGCAACAAAATCGAGATCACTGCATTGTAAAAACTCTTTACAAAACAAGGTACTCCCTTGAGACTGAGGCAACAGAATCGAGATCACTTATGTTCTCTAAATCATAATTAATACAAGACAGAAAGCCCATGTTTGGTTTTACTAGAAATTATATTTTGATAGAAACTGATGAAATGTTTGATTGAAAAATTGATAAATATTTTGGATTTCATGAAGGATGTTTAAAATTTTTTTAACTAAACCAAAACACGAGGTAAATATATTAATGAATAGTATATAATATTATTGTTGTTGTTACACAAGCTGGGTATATTTCTTTCCAAGATTCATAATTTTTTTTTTAATTACAAGTCCTTTTCAAATAATTATTAGTTTAAACTAATCAAAGGGTTTGGTTGGCTTTAGAGCCTTGGTGAGAAATTTCCAAGAAAATGATTAAATACAAGATACTTGCCAAAATCTAGCTGGCTTTAGTGGTGATTCCCTATTGAATATACTTCAACTTGTTACGACTTTAGGAAATGTTTGTAATGTAACGAACGAGGGAGTCTCGACTAAAAATACTTGTAATTGACATGGTCCTCAACCACTTACATTTTGGTTCTTAACATCATATTATCAAATGCCTCATTTAAAAAAAAAAATAAAAAAAAATCAGGGATTGGGGCCCATCGCAATGTTAAGGCTACATCGTTCATTCGTTTGTGTAGAAAGTCGCTTTCTAACACGCGTACGCGTTTTTAACGTGGTTTTTTGCTCCACATATCCATCTCCATTGTCGTACTAAGACGTTACATTTGTTTAGAGCTAAGGTTGACATTTTGACATTAGAGTTAATTTAATCGATGGTCACTGAACTTTGCTATAAGTTACTACTTGCTTATCGATATTTAAAAAGTTACTCATTGCTCACTGAATTTTGTTATATGTTACTACTTCATCACCAAAATTTAAAAGGTTATCCAATATTCATCCAAATTTGAACAAAGTTATTCATCAATCACTCATATAATTTTTATCGCTGTTATTTATAGTAAAGTTCAATGAGCAACTAGTAACTTTGTTCAAATTTATATGAGCAACGGACAATCTTTTAAATTTCAGTGAGCAAAATTCAGTGTTCACCGAGTAACTTTTTAAAAATCAGTGAGAAAATAGAAACTCATAGCAAAATTCAGTTATCATTGATTAAATTATCTCTTTGACATTACTACTTTTCTCTCACTAAGTCCTGTAAAAAAAGAGAGCAATTCAAGTGAACATAATTGATCTTTCACCATAATGATAATGATCAACTAATTAGTCAAAAAATTTGAACACAAGTTAGAACAGACCCTGACTTAAAATGGATCTGACATTCAAGTGAAAGTAATATATGAGTCAATTTACGAATAATTAGTAAATATTATAAATAATAATAGGATACTTATATTCAAACCACGGTTTTTTATTTCTTGCCCCACATTTTAATTTTACTTAAAATTCTTAATATTTGCTCATTATAACACTTACGAGTTATGTTCTTAACCATTTTTTAATATCATTTTTATCCTCAAACTTTCCATTAGTTAACATATTTTGTATTTAATAATAGTTTTATATTCAAAAGTCCGTTGAAATGACAAAAAACAATTTATTTTTTCATCATATTGCGATAAAATATTCTTTCCTCATTCTAAAGCATAAAAAACATATTTTGATATAAATTATTATCAATGACGAGATATACTAATTAATGGAACGACGAAAAAAAATAAGTAGATAATTGCTACAATGAACAAAAATTGAGGAACTTAACTGCAATAAAAACACGACATATCTATAATATATTAAATATCACATCAAGTGACAATCATTTTTTAGACTATTTTAATCCTACTACAATTCAATTATTTCAATAATACTTTACTTTTCGTTTTTCAATATGTAATAAATATTACAAAATCCTTGTTATGTATGGATTTCGTATTGTTAATTCTCAATTAATTAACATTCATATTAATCTAGATTCAATGAATTTTGACTTGATGAATCTTGATCTACATGAATCTAGAGTTATTATATTTTTATTTATGTACCTAGAAATTTTAATGAGTATTTAAATTTATGTATTAGCAATNTTAATTCTCAATTAATTAACATTCATATTAATCTAGATTCAATGAATTTTGACTTGATGAATCTTGATCTACATGAATCTAGAGTTATTATATTTTTATTTATGTACCTAGAAATTTTAATGAGTATTTAAATTTATGTATTAGCAATTAATTCTTATGTATTAAATGTAGTATAAAAATGTTGCTCATTTGTAGTATTTTATCATCACAAAAAATTTGAGTCATAAAAGTAGAGTTTTGATAGTAAAATTTTCTTATCTTAAATTTATATTCTAAATTTTATTTCTGTAGTTCGTTTAAAACTCATCAAATTGTCCCAACAAATTGATATCAAATATTTTTTTTACGGCATTTATAAAGTATTTTAAAATAACGTGCAATGTACATTCAACTCTAACTAGTCAAATAAAAATTATGGTGGTATTATAACCACCCAAAATAATATCCAAGAAAGTCGGGATCTCTTTTACTTCTCCTCTCACGCACAAACATATATTTCACAGTCTTCAAAATTACTTATTTTTATCAAATTTGAATTTAGGTTTTATTATTATTATTATTATTTAATATGTTAATTTTTAATTTACTTTATTTTATCTAATTTTGATTTCTGCATGTGGTCTCAAACTAGAGCGGGGAGCCGTAAGCTACAATACTATATGAATCTTATTACATGTATATCAAGTGTTACATAATAAGTTATATAATGCCACGTGTCACTCTATAATTTATCAGTTTAAAACACACCCTTAATGAGGGACGTTATTTGTCAATTCGATCAAACATTAGGTAAAAAATTAGGTACAAATAGAATTTTCCACAATTTATATACCATTCTTAGGTACAAGTGACATAATCCATATTATATTCCAATTTATGAGTACAATTCAGGATTCACCAATTGGAGATTGAAACGTGTCATTCAACTAGATTTTATCGAATAAAGATGTTGATGCAGCGAATGGGGAGTGGAGAAGGAACACATTCTATGTCCCGAGCCTTTCTTAGCTCTTGTCGGCTCATTTATTAATTTACTTTTGAGGAATCATTTAAAAAAAATAAAATAAAAATTTAAGTGCTGAGTAATTTTAAGGCTTGCCAAAAAAGAATTAATGTTACCAATTTTAGAGTATTTCGTTATATTCTCTTCACTGTCTTTCTATAGCAAAATTGATCTCCACCTTAGTGGACATGAGATTATAATGTTCACTGTTGATGTGACAATACTATTATTGATGAGGGATAAATAAATGAAAAAAAAAAGTCAATGTGGCAATGCCATACATTGTCTGTCACATCAGCGGTGAACATTATATCTCCCGCTCACCATGGGCATGAAGTCAATTCTACTTTATATAGTTACAAAATGATCGAGTAATTAAGTTTTTTATTGTCACCATTAAAGTAGAGGTCGTAATCGAATCGAGCGGCTCGTTTGCTTGACCACTTGCTCGTAGAAAAGGGCTCGTGAGCCGCTCGGGTTCGTCAAAAGACGAGCCAGAACTCTAGTCGAGCTTGCTCGACTCGTTTTTTGGGGAGCGGCCCATGAGCCGACTCGTGGCTCGTCAAAGTCGAAGGTTTATCTTAAAAAAAAAAAATTTGACGAGCTTACGAGCTGAGCTCACCCATAAAGTAACCCATGAGCTCGGCGATGAGCATGAGCCGAGCTCGTGTGCATACAGGCCAAGCCGAAAAATATTTTATTGTGAGAATGTGTCGTTGAAAATAAGTTTGAGGAAAAAAAGAGTTTTGAGTTAATAGTAGACAAACAGGGTATAAATGTTCAAAATAATTTCTCTTAATAAATTACTGAGTTGTAGTTTTTTTCTTTTAAATGAGACCATTTGAATGCAATGAAAAATATTATTGTTGTTTGTATTGCACAAAATTGAAATTGTTCTGGTGTATGTACAATATTTTAATTTAAAATTTTAGTGGGTAATTGATAAATCATTACATACAAGTATATCTTGAAAAAACTCTATTTTTAATGAACATCTTTAAATATTAAGCCCCGTTTGGTAGATTTTAATCTACTTTTTAACCGTACATTTTATTAAATTTTATAAAATTTATAAAAAATATGATTTTAATTAGTGTAATTTTTTTTAGATTTTTCAAACAAGGTCCCAAGCTCATTGCTAATGCTCCCCCTCCGCCATTGATCAACTCGACGGGGCCACACGGTTACGAACATGTCGAAAGTCAAATCTGCCCTTCATATTTGCCTGGAAAATGAATTTATTCTCTGGGTAAAATCGTCAAAATACATATCTCATCCCTTTCACTAAAAAGTTTGGCATTGTCCAAAACTCCAAACTAGAGGTCTGCTACTACCAAAGACAGTCCAGAAAGGAAGAAACACTGCTAAGTGCTAACAATTTTCTTGCTGTCACCAAAGGGTATTATAGTAATTAAGCACCACTAAAAATTCAAGAGGCCACTCAATTAATCAAGAATTTTTTCTCTATTTAACACTGCATTAGGCCTCATTAAAGTTCCCTCTTTTTTCTCCTCCTCTCTCTCTCTCCTCTGATATGACTGGGGGTGTTCTACAAATGACTTCACCAAAAAGTTGACTTCTTTTCAGAAATTTCTTTTGAAGGGTAATTTTCTGTTCTTTACTTTTTTCTTGCCAATTCATTTCAATCTTTGTTTATACTGTCTTTATGAAATGTTATGTAGGTTCTTCATATTGGTATGATCCTGAGTTTGAGTTCATTTATTTTCTTGATTACTTGGTGAATTAAATGGTTTGATGCGTATTTTAATTTTTATTGAATTTGGTTCATAAACAGCTAGAATACCATTAATTGTTTAAAAGGATTAAGGAATTTAATCAGTGCAGTTGGAAAATTGCAGTTTTTATTTAAATTTTTTTTTATCTGCTTTTAATTTTATCACATAGGCTGTATTTCATTACTCCGTGTTCCCCTCTTCATATATACATAGGTTCCAAGGTTTTCACCTTCCCGTTTATTACTATGTTTCTCTTGTTCACCAACTCTGTGTAACTGTGTTCCTCTTTTCAAGAGTGCATAGTGTAGAGAGTGCGTTTGGCTCTCGGTTTTTTGGGTTTCTTTTCTCTCATGTCTAAGTTTATGAATCTTCAATGACTCGGGCTTAATCCCATAAAGACGATAAATCTTTAGCTCATAATGAACTACCCCTCAATGATCTTGAATATGAGCTATGTCATGAGTAACAATATCTCATATAACATAGACCGGAGAGATCACTTCTTTCAACAGTTTTATTTGTTCATCGCGTTAGGGCTAATGATGGAGTGAGTGGTCTATGACCTTTGTATGGCACGTTTGTTATCTTTACAACTCCATAAATCTTTCAAGGCCACTGCTCTCTCTCAAATTGAATTACATTTATAACTGAAAACTCCTGATTTTATGGTTTAAAAGCATATTGTTGGATATCTTCTCGATTACTCTTCCTTGGAATTAAGTTTTGTAGTGGTGTCAACTATTATTTTCTCTCTTTTAGAAGAAAGTCAATGAAACAAATCAATCCCGTGTCGTGGTTGTCTTCAATCCAGCATCTTTGTTTCTATTTTCACCTTCACTGAAATAAGAAATCTTTAAAACACAAATTATTGAGAACAAAGTTCATCACTTTTTTATCGGTGTTTTGTTCTTTTTGATGCTGAAATTCTATGAAATCAGAGGCATAAGATTCAAGGTAATCAGAAACACCTTCTAGCCCAGGCCGCATGACCTCCTCTCTTGGCGCCTTCTATTACAGTTCACCCAATTTCTTTTTTATAAAAATAAGGGCAAAAAATTTTTACTGGTGGAGCCAGCATGGGTGGTTGCCGGAGCTCACTGGGTGCTGGCTTCGCCACTGCTTTCAGGTGCTATTCTTCAACCCAGAGTCCTTGTTTCTATTTTACACCTTCACTGAGAAAAGAAATCTTTAACATACAAATTATCTTAGTTTGACTTAAAAAATAAATTATGCCTACTATATTTCTATTTTTTATTCTTAATGTGGATAGATTCATAATTCTCTAACATAAATTAAGATGCTTACTATGATTAAACTGACTAATTCGCTGTATCCCAATAAACAATTAGCCATTAAGCAATATTTTAGCCTGATTTTTAAAGATCCAATTCTATTTATTGCATTTATGATATCCCAGTCTGTTTTGAAGTGAATGGTAAACATGGATCTGCATATTTTTGGGTTATGTCATGCTATAGCAGATAATTCTTATATGGCTTCGTTAAATATTCTCTTTTCGTCATTGTTTGGCTTTTTCTTTATTAATCTGACTTGACTTAAATTGTAATTCCTGATCTCAATTTGCATCACGAATAATGTCTCAATTTCCATTTTCTTGCACGAGTATTATATGAAATCAAGGGTCAAGTTCTTTGTTATCTCAGGTGAATATATGAAGATTCTGTACCGAGAGGCAGGAACCGATGTCTATTTGGATTGCTTCTACTATAGAATTCTATCATAGAACGTTATTAGTTCTCTTCACGAATACAATGCTTTGAGATTCGAATTTATTGATTACTTAAGGCAGGTAATATAATGGATAGGTCAGACACATCAGGCTTTGTGAGTGGTGGAGGTCGCCCGTTAGAATTTGTTCTTTTCTATTTCATTTTGGTTTATAAATTTTCCTACTAGTATCTTGTAACCTTCTGCTGGCAGTAGTTTTGATTTATCACATAAGAACAGTATGTTTTCCTCTTTCGACGGCAAGCTCTTAAAGAATGAAAACACGAGGGACACCTCGTTACAATTGGATTGCTTTGGCTACAAAAGATCTGAAACTGCAGGGTTCGAGAACCGTCGAACTGACGGTGTTCCATGTATTTATGTGAATGCTCCAGATGATGGGTGCAAGTTAGTGCTCGGATTGGGCCCAGCGCCTAGCACATACTCGGATAACTTTTCAACTTTGCGGGGCAACAAAAGTAACGGACTGACAACAATATTTGAACAAGGTCTATCAACTGACCATGATTCGATTTTAAAACTAGGTCTGTCAGGGGTTACTGACGAAGTTTCCAGAGGACTCAATCTTTCAGCTTCCACTGAATGTACTTCTCAAGTATCTTCGGATGGCAATAGACTTGTGATCCCTGTTGCTGACGAGGGTTCTACATCTGGCAAGAAATCCTCTGGCTATTTATCAAACTTCTATCTGGCTCCAAGATTGGAAAATTCCGAAATTGCATTGACAGGAAATAAATTTTTAGAGCTTGGAGCAGAATCTCATTGCCAATTTTCTCAGCTTAGTTCTGAACCTTCTGGTAGTTCTAAGTACTCAATCAGTATCATGACAGAACCTGGAAGAGCTACTGTATCTTCAGATCACAGGACAAACAACACGAAGAGATGCAAGTTTGCTGGATGTACGAAAGGGGCCCGTGGGGCAACAGGTCTTTGCATTGGCCATGGCGGTGGACATAGATGCCAGAAACCTGGGTGCAATAACGGGGCAGAAAGTAAGACTGTCTACTGTAAAGCCCATGGAGGAGGGAGGAGGTGCCAGTATCTAGGATGTACTAAAAGTGCCGAGGGGAAAACAGATTACTGCATAGCACATGGTGGCGGAAAACGCTGTGGATATCCAGGAGGGTGCACGAAAGCAGCACGTGGCAAGTCAGGCCTTTGCATCAGACATGGTGGAGGAAAGAGGTGTAAGATGGTTGGCTGCACTCGCAGTGCAGAGGGACAGATTGGCCTGTGCATCTCTCATGGTGGTGGACGACGATGTCAATTCCTAGGTTGTACCAAGGGTGCTCAAGGGAGTACCTTGTTTTGCAAAGCACACGGTGGTGGAAAACGATGCACGTTTACAGGGTGTACAAAAGGTGCTGAGGGAAGTACATCTCTCTGCAAAGGGCATGGTGGCGGAAAACGCTGTCTCTTTGATGGTGGTGGGATCTGCCCAAAAAGTGTGCATGGAGGTACGAATTTCTGCGTTGCCCATGGTGGTGGAAAGAGGTGTGCTGTCCAAGGTTGTACCAAGAGTGCACGGGGCAAGACTGACTGCTGCGTCAAGCACGGAGGTGGAAAACGTTGCAAGTTTGAAAACTGTGATAAGAGCGCTCAAGGTAGCACCGACTTCTGTAAGGCCCATGGTGGTGGAAAGAGGTGCAACTGGAGTGAGGGAAAATGCGAAAAGTTTTCACGGGGAAAGACTGGGTTATGTGCTGCACATAGCAGCCTAATTCGGGGGCAGGAGACTATCAAAGGAGGAATGCTTGGACAAGGACTTTTCCACGGACTGGTTCCTGTTGCTTCTAATGCTATAAGTAGCTTTGACAACACGTGCCTGTCCTCTGGAGTGAGTGTGATATCAGATTCCATAGACTCGATTGAGAAGCTGCCGGCTAAAAGACAACAGCTTATCCCGCCTCAGGTACTGATTCCTCAGTCAATGAAGGCCTCGTCGTCTGGCTCAAGACCAGTAGGTTCGGAGAAGCAAGAGGATGTGACCACTAGGTTTAACATTGGCAGCAACAGCTTTAATTTTGTGGGTCCTGAAGGGAGGGTCCATGGTGGTGCATTCATGTCCTTACTCAGAGGAAACCTGAAAAACGGGATTAATAGGATTTGAATTGGTTCTATCGAACCTTCTACTTGTGATTTATATGTTCCTGGTTATGAAATTCTTGATATTAATCCGCACTCGAAATATCGAGACACTGAATGTAAGTTGTCCAGTATCGTCCAATACTATCGCCATTGTTAAATATGTTCAATAATTTGTAATATTATGCATAAATCTTCTATCGAGGCACTTTTGTTCTTAGTCTTACCGCTTCTGTGAAAGGTTCGCTATGAAACTCTCTTACACGTTCGGATTTATAAATGTATCACTTATGTACTTGTAATGTGTGTTCAATCCATCTTGTTGTGATCATAGTAAAACAGAATAAATACCATATGAAGTCCGCAAATTCACATTAGCTGCAATGAAAGAAATCTTCAAATAATTCACATTTTTTTTCCCTTTTTGTTTTGCTCTCTCTCATCTCATTAATTGATTGCCAAACACTTTCAATTTCAGGTAAATTCATTACAATTTACTAGTATTATTAATCCTTTTACGATTGTGTATTGAATTTGATCTGTATTTATATACCTGACTTTCGCGCTTTGAGTATTACTGATTTCAAAGATCGAAAATTGCAAACGATCGTATTGCCGTGAGAAATCTGTACAAGAGCTCCTCTTTTGCATTTTGTTTCTCTCGTTTTGCATTTGAATTTCTGTTTCGAATAATGTATTTTTAATCGTTTCGTATAGAATTTGTCGGATTTTATTGTCGTAATTCATTAAAATTGAGGTTCAAAAGTTCAAACTTCGAATTACAAAAATCCTGCTGAAAATTTCGAAAAATTTGTCGTATAAATAAAATTGTGGATTTCCGATTGAATTTCAACTACGTAAGATGTAATCTGCGGCGTGTACTAATTCATGCTATGGTTGAAGTACATTTCCATGGAAAACCTTCATAGTTCCAAAGCTCCGAAGCTCAAGTCGCTAAGCCGCACGCTTTTGCCGTTCAATATGCAAAATGCCATTGGCCGCCGTTATCACCATTCAATCTTCGATCCGTACGCATCCGACAGCTCGAACTCTCCATCTCCACTGGCGAAGTACCTCCGCTCCACCACTCCGTTGGCTGCGATTGAGAACCTGCAGACGCCACCGACGGTGTTCAGAGCGCCGATGAAGGTCGAGGAAGATGTACTGGTAATGGACGGCATTCTAATAGAAAAGTCCAACAAAAGCTGTGACAGTGGTGGTGTGAGGGTTAGGTCATCGCTAAAATCATCTGATTCCAGGAGAGGCAGCTTAGGGAATTTGATTTCTTCTTCTTTATCGTCGTCATCGCCAGGCGGCGGCGGCGCCGATGGAGGGAGCGAGAATAACAATAGAAGCCTTTACTGCTACAAGGCTGAAAATTGCCGGTCGTGCGAGGATTCTAGTATATGCCGCTTTGGATCCAAATGCCAGGTCAATACAATTCTCACTCTGATCAAATAGTATGGTATCAACAGTGATAAGATTCATCCACGGCTGTGATTAAATCTTGTTTTCAGGAAAAATCTAGTGCCAGTACTGTTCACATTGCTAAAGTACAAACACCAAAGCACGTTGTACATCTTCAATATTTCTGCCGAAAAGAGTTGTACTTTATTTCTAATTTCCTAAAGTCGATATTTGTACCGTGCTTATAGACTGTAATTGCAATTTGAACAGTTCGCACACCGGAAAGAAGAGCTGCGCCTGCGCACAAATTCTTCATCAAGCAATAGCAAATTTGAGGTATAAAGAACTGCGAATCATATTCTTGTTATCAATAATTTAACATAGTGAATACTAATTTGGTGGTAATATGAATAAATTTCTCAAACTACATCTTTTGAATTTCGCAATTTTCATCGGGCACAGATCTGCGAATCATACAACATTTCAGGAGGATCAGGTTCTTCATCTTATGGCACAAAGTGCCGCTTTGGTCCTCACGAGGTCAAAGCAGCACAGGGACCAGCAATCACGCCAACACTGCCAATACCTATGGCCTTGCCAACATCACCCATCGAAGTCAAACAACCTTCTGATGCTGTTGTCTTTAGCAGACCTTCAACTACCAGTCTTACTCCCTCTGATTGGACACCTCAGGATGATGAAATTGAGATTACTTTACCCTCTGGTACAACTGAGAGAGAGAATCCCTCAAGAGAAGATGTGGATGATCATATACAGAGGGTTCTCTATGGAACTGGTTCAAGGAAAAGATTGCCTGTTTTTGCTGAATTTTGCACAGTAGACGATTGATTTGGAATGTCTTTGCTGAAGAAGACACTAATTTTCAGCTGAATATGACTCAGGTTTTTTTTCAGAACAAAGGTAACAGACTTACATACTTGCCACTGGTTAATATTTGTAGAATTTTCATGCTCTGGGTTTTAATTTCGTTCTTTTGGAACATCTTATAGGCTATAAGATAGCACTGTAATTGAATAAAAGAAGTAGATATCCGTATACCTTTCTAATAACACGCATTTTTTGACTTGTGATGAACGAAATTTACACTACTGTATTGTGGAAATTCACTTGACGTGTTAATAAAATTTAAGGATGCTTGGAACTTTATATTCGCTTCCCACATGAACATGCATTTATGTTGGATGGATTTCCTCTTTCTATATATTCTCGTTGAGACATTTAAGATCTATTCAGTAATGGTGGTGTTTAGGTTGATCTAAAATGCCAACATTGCCAGTTATTTTTCAGCAGCTATTTTTGTGTATTTTAAGTGTTCGTTGATTCATTTGCTTCTTTAACTCTGTTGCTTAATGAGATATAGTTGCTGATTGCAGCTAGCATGTACCAACTTATTTAGCTGCTAGTGTATCATTGTGAGGATGATAATCAATAATAGACAACGACAATAATATCTGCAACAGAGAACTAGTAAGTTTTTTCATGATAATTGATTATGTTTGTGTCACCCTATGTTGCTGGTGCATGAATGTCTGTGTATCTAAGGGTATCCCAAATTTTAGGACTTGGGGGCTCGACTGTGAAATCGAACCAAAAATAAACAGACAATGATTAGTCTAGGAGACAACTAGTCTGAACATGCATGGTAATTAAATATGTTAACTTCCTATGTCACTTGCAATAGGGCACAAGTTTCTGTTACAAGTTCATATGAAAGTGTGAAATTTTTGAACTCCAGTATAACGTTGAAAATGGATACATGTTATTCTTAAAATCAGGAAGCTGATAGTGTATTCTTCTCAAATTAGAGATTAAGAAGCAGATTTAAATTAATTCACCTTTATAAAAAGTTATATGTCGTTGAAAAATGACAATAACAGATCATATTATTTTTAAGTAAAACCTTAATGCTTGGTTACTTGTGTAAGGTATAAATTGTCTAGTTGTGATGTCCATCCTTGAAGAGTTGGTCATGCCGCATGCGGATTGTGTTGTGTTAACACAAGTGCATTATTGATCACCAAAATGTACATCATAACCAATATGGAGATAATTGCTGTTTTCTTTTGCCTTTTGTTATATACTGATAAATCAGAATTCTTTAATCCTTTTATAACTCTATTTTAGTTTATTTTGCCATAAGGCTGCTTGCGTAATTCGGCTCTAAGATATGTATTATCAATATTATATTTATACTTCATGTTACTGCAATAGTAGCCCTGGCTTCTGTTCAACAATTAGTGAATGTATGGATAAAATGGAATATGATTAGGATGTGAAAATGTGATTGTAAATACAAGGTGTCAAGCATATGCTGGAATTTAGTTACTGACTTTAATATTTCTGCATTTGATTCTTCTCAATTTTTCATCTCAGAATTGAAAGGAATACAACTTTCTGAAATGCTGATCACTCACCCATCAGCTTTCTGGTTGAATTCTTCTCTCCTTTTTTTAGTACTTTTACTATTATAATAGCCATGCTCACTTCAATTTGAGCAAAGAAAGCATATTTCATGAAATCAAATAACAAAAAACTTTATCAACTCCTACTCCATATCTAGTGAAATCAAATAAAGCATACATATATAGGGCATGTTCGGTAGAGATTAAAATCGGATTAAAATTGAAAAATTAGCCGTTATTGTCGACTTTTATTAGACGAGTGGGACCAATAACGACTATATTTTCAATTTTAATTGGATTTTAATCCCTACCGAACATGCCATAATAGAGTTATCATTTCTTATATTATCTAACATTTTGGACTTCAAAACTCCGTACTCGATGCTCTATCCAAACATGGCAATCATTATTGAAATCTAACCATTCTGAAAGAAGGTAAATTTCTTTTTCCTTTCTTTTTTCCCTGTTGAAATAAAATTAACAGAAAGTTTTAGTTATTTGAGAACTATTTTCCAATGAGTTTAATTCAGGTTTATGGTAGTAGTGTTGGGGTAAACTGACAGTGAATGAAGCCTTTGGATACTGCTTGTATATAACATCATCTGAACTACTTGTGGCAAAATAAACACATTTTGTTGCAATCGTCTTCTTCAATTTTGGAGAACAAACTAGTATTTCCACAAATAGAGCTTGATCACCCAAATCAGATAACAAGGGTTTATCTAAATTGTTCAAATCTCTAACTAATTCAATATGCTAATCCAAACCTATGTGACCTCCTCATCATTTTTCTTTGTCTTGATAAAAAGAAGTTGACTCTACTGCGCCTCTAATATTCTTCTACATTCCGAAATCAGAATGACATTCAATTTCAGCGTGACCCATACCTGAAGAGTGGTGGAACTTCAATCTTATCTCAGAATGAATCATCTGTTAGATTGAATGATGATCTTCTATTGTACATCCTCTGACTCCTCATCATGGAAAACTAAATTTCCATCATGAAATAACATGTCGCCATATTCTTTGTAGATATTTAACTTTTGTCCAATGTTGGTCTACAGAATGCCAACAAATTCCAATCATCAATTGCTGCAACTATGCATTGATCTAATTTTGTAACGGGAAATACGAGAGTAAAGTTATTGAAACAAAGAATTGCAGTGAATGGTGGAAGATTTAGATCCAGAAATTGGATTTAATAAAATCATCTCTCCTATAATGACTAAACCACCAACCTCTAAAACATCCACCTGCTTCAGGAAATATTCTTAACACTGTCGTTGAGACTATTGATTTAGGTTCATAATTGGATTTTTATTTCCTTGATCGAGGATTGGAAACTTCTTTATTTTCTTGATAAAAATCGAGTTTATTTTTGATATGGGTCAAGACTCTGGATTTAGACTATTAGTATTTGAAAAATTCTTGGTGTACATAATAAATGTACATAGGGGTGTCCATAACTCTCACATGGGGTGGGGTCCCACCCAAGGGGGACCCATTAAGGGCCCAGTGGGAGTAGTTGCCCCCATTGGACCCTTAATTTTTTGCCCTGAAAAAAGAGGAAATTACACCAAACCAGACCTTTTCTTTTGCATTTTAAAACTTCAGGTTTTTAAGTTTTTTATTCACTTTTCAGGTTTTTATAATTTTAATTA
>CAIGRR010239585.1:0-21205 GCA_903798365.1 Fraxinus sp. 1973-6204 | reverse complement strand
CAATCAAACAAGTCAAAAAGTGGGAAATGGAATTCATTTTCCATTTTCCTTGGAAAATTAGGCTTATCAAACACAACCTTAGATTTTTTTCCCAGCCATAATTACTTCCACTCAAATAGAGAGCTAAAAAAAGGTTCGATTGATTGCATTTTCGTAATGTGTATATATCTTAATGAAGAAAAAGGGTAAAGCAAGTGACATGGAATCCAGCTAATAAATCAAGATTGGAAAGATCGCCTATGAATTCAAACTACTAAGCATAATCATTGATCAAAGCCATAAAATTCAAACACGACATATTGCCTATGAAAAACATCCAGCATTACTTCGCAATCACAAAAGTCACCACCCCAAGCTTTATCGTGGAGATGGAAACTAAGCTTATGTTTTGCTCATGTTTATAAATACTCAATTCACTTTTTATCCACACATTTTGAGGAACTCACAAGTTCTACCCACTTATCCACTATTGGTTTCTATGTATTTATAATTTAAACCATTTATAAACACTCCAAACATGCTTTAACATGCAAAATATTTTGGACAGCCAAAAAAAATTATGAAATTTCACACCCAACCTTTAAAGCAGCATCTAAACAAATTATGTTGCACGCTCTTACCTTTTTATTGCTAGCAAGTGCAGCTTGACATTGATCAATGGAGTTGATGCACAAAGCCTGCTCAGTTATTGTTAGAAGTCAGGTACCATTAGATCCAGATAAAATTTTGAAGTTCAGTCTACCACATGCTAAATGCACCGTGGATTTTTAAGATAAGAATAATTCTTGAAGTACCTCTAAAAGTTCTCCATTTCTTCTATATATTTCTTTAGGATTATGGAAAGGCACAGCTTTCTTCTTATGATATACATCATTTTCCCCAGTACTTCTGAAAGGATGATCATCTGGTGATAGACATGCAAGAGGTGATCCAGCTGCACTAGTAGGACTACCAGCCCTATCTTCTTTATCAGAAGTTTCCTCAGTTTCACACTCTCTCATGATGCTTATATACGCATCACTCCATCCATTAGAAGACTTCTGCTGAGTAATTTGTAGCCAATTACAGTTTTCTTCCAGGAAGGCTTCCCGAATTGTTTTAGAGTTAGCACAGATACGCCATAATTCTTCAGAAGCCAATTCAGAACCACTGTTCAATATATTTACACCCTCATTACCTCCAGTAAAATCTTTATCTTGAGCTCTTTGTTGAGATGGACCATCTTGCATACCCAAAATAACAGTTTCAGTGCATGCATCAACTCTCTGTGTTAGGTACAACGCGAACTGTTGAGACTGATATAATGAAATGTGCATGCAGACGACCTTTAGTAACTTAGCTAAAGTGCTTGAAACCAAATCAATCTGTAATTGTAAATTATTGTCTTCAGGTTCAGACATAGCCAGGCTTTGGGAAGAACAACTATCATCAAGCTTTTCAGGCAATGTATTTAGTTGATGTTCTAAAAACTTAGACATGTGTACCCACAAAGAAGCACCCATAATCTGCCATCTCTCATCCTCTAGCACTGAAGGCATGTAACCTTCATTTCGTTCTTCCTGCACCCATCCATTCATCTGAACATGAGCTCCTAAATCAATAATCGATGAATCATGACCCAGCATCTCGACAATCTCTACGAGAATTTTATTCAGATCCTCCATCTTAATCTCATAAGATGCAGGCTCGCTGCTTAATTTGGTCAATAAAGGTTTTACAATCAGAACAAGAGCTCTGGCATTCCTCTTAAGCCAAGCTGAAGCAAAAACTATGCAGTATTCAAATAAACAAAGAACAGCACAAGATATCTTTATAAGATCTGTGGGGTGGGATCTGGAAAATAACTGCAACATAGCTCGTAGACACCTCAATGACCATATTAGTCTCCGATTTGAGAACTCCCACGAAAGAGACGAGCAAAATCTGCCTTTAGCACCCTTGCTATTTTTGTTCAAATGTGTCAACCTGGAGCAGTTTATGCAAGAAGCAACCACATATTTTGCAAATATGCTGGAGATTTCTTTAGTAGCTTTCAAGAGTAGAATGGGTGGGAAAGGATATAAGAGGACTTTATCAAATCCATTGTTATTCTCTTGAGGTTGATAGTGTGCTATATATTCACGCAGTATACTGTATCCAATGAACTCTAATCCATTATGGTGCAAAAATAATACCATCTGTAGAATAGGGAAAAAGGAAATAGATTAGGTAATCATGTTCAATAAATTCAGAAATACCAAACAACTAAAAGACGTGCTTTAAAATCAACAGTGAGTACCATGTGGATTAGATGAAGAGAAATCAAAGAGAACCTCTGTTGAAAATATGTAATAGCTGCACTCAAACTGTTTTGAAATTCTTCCAGTAATCTTTTGAAGTCCTGATTCTCAGATTCATAGCATGAAGGTGCTCCAGAAACCGCCACAATGATGGCTGCCCAGCTTGGATGTTCTCTTAAAAAGTTTGACATATAAAGCATAGCCCAATCTAACTTAAAACGTGACGCTATATGGAAAGCCACGTTGTCTGATATCCAGTTTGAAGAACTTTTATTTAGGAATGGTTTCAGCATTTCCGTACAAAGTTCAGCATTTGGACTTTGCATTACACTCCCTTGAATTGAACCTCCAACAAGGCTAAAAGAAGATGAAAAGCTCTCCAAAGCTTCAAGCTTGAGAAATAACAAATAAAAAATAAGCAAAATGAGAAGATTAGAGAGGCAACATTAGAAGATTGGCAGGATGAGGAATAAGAGTTATCTTGCTCAGCACTGCTAGTAACATGATAAATTAATCAAAAATTTCTTGGTTCTACAAATAACTGGTTTAAATAACAAAAGACCTTAGGAACACATAAATAAAAAGTCATTAACGCTATATGCTCCCAGCACCATTATATTATTTTACCCATTCAAGATAACACCGTGGATTATACCTTTAATGAGTGAAAATCAATTTCCTAGTTATTCTCAAATAATTGCCTGATAATTCAAACATACCAATAAAGAACAAAATTAAGCTTCCCTTTCACACAGGCCAAGATGGTTTAAGAAAATCAATGGATAGAATTAGGATTTATTTTTTCTTTTTGCAAATACCAGCAGGACAGTATTTCCATGAGGGGGGAAGTATAATTTCATTTCTTTACTCCAACATTCCTACAAGAGCAAACAAAATCTTATTCCGGATAAGTGTGGAGCTGCCTTGACCCCCTTCTTAGATATTTTAAATGAAAGAGAAATCTTGAACAAATTCTTTACTCCAACATTCCTACAAGAGCAAACAAAATCTTATTCCGATAAGTGTGGAGTTGCCTTGACCCCTTCTTAGATATTTTAAATGAAAGAGAAATCTTGAACAAAAAGGTGAATAAAGTTGAAACCTACTTGATCTATCTCTGCTTGCATAAAAAAAGTATCAGTATAAATAAAAAAGATAAGCAAATATTTTTAATTTAACAGTACCAAGAAATATTAATTCTATACAAATCCAGATAGCCAAACAGAAGAGATCTAGACTAAGCCCTTGTTTGCCTCTTGTTTACAATGTTCTAAAAAATGTAAAGCGTGGCTAGGCGTGAAGGCCAAGTTTCAACCTTTTCAAGCCTAGACATAAAAAAACGTTTTCTTATTTTAAATATTATTTTAGATTTTTAATCAAAAAATCATTTAATAATTAAATTAATACATATCAAACATCTAAAATTATAAATTAGTTAATATATTGTCTTCAATCTTTTTTTTTCTTTTGTACAGATAAAGTTATTTAAAATTTTGAAACTAAAGTCAAATAAAAAGCATTTAAAAAAGGAATAAAATAAAATAAAAAAACTATGTGCGCGCCTAGGCAGTCTACATTTCGAGCTCATTGCCAAGAAGTGGTGTTTCGCACCTCGCGCCTTTAGAACAATGCTTGTTAATAGTGTGTATAATATAATAGGTCAAACTACTTTTTGTCCACATTTTTTTGGATCCACAAGTACCACCCACTTATCCACCACCCATTTCATATTTATAATTTAAACTGATTATAAAAAACTTCCAAACATGCTTTAAGAAGATAATGTGTGCAGGCATACATGAAAAGAAGTGCAAACCATATATCAAAACAAGTAGTGTTTTGAAACCATAATCTCAAGTTAAAAGACTACGAGCTTAGTCCAGAACATATTATTCAGGAGGCAAATATAAGATCAACTTACAGGGAGGCCACATCTGCTCAAGGCCATAGCATTCATCAGTGCTGCCCACCTGCATAGAACCGCAGCATTATGCTCCCCAATAGAATTTTTCATGCTAGTCTTGGTTGTCAATATTAGGCAATACTGACCGATGCTTGGATCCAAGAAACAAGCATGACACGATGAAAGGATGGGCATATTCAGATTACATCCCACTTGGAACCCAAACATTCTCAAGAAGGCCTGGGAATAATTTCCTAATACCCACTGTAAAAAGAGAGGATTTTTTAAATGAACATCTGATGTACCAATATAAATGAAGGTTGTAGATGAAGCTACGAGAATGAACATCAGTTATCACAGTGAAAAATATATAATAACTCATTACCTCCAGAACACTTGCCAGCCAATAGTCACCTTTTGACAGCGCAGACGGCAGAAGAATCTTTGAAATAAGATTATGCTGTAAAGGCCCACTGTACCCCTCGACAAGATGACATAATACAAGAGCAAGCTGCTCATCCCCGAGGTTTTTGGCACATATAGTGACTGCTGAAGAAGCATCCCCTCCCAGTAAAAAGAAAGCTACTGCAAGCTCCAATTGATGTTTACCCATTAGAACATAAGCATTTTTAAGAGCAGCTGCTTTATTCTTTTCCTCCTGCAGAAGTAGAAGTTGGAACAACTCATTGGTATAAGAAGATACAAAATTGTAACCACTATAAGACTTGCTAGTCCAGAAAAGCTAAGCCACTTTTTATCCACACATTCGGGGGACAAGTACTATCTACTAATCCACCACTCATTTCCATCTATTTATAAATTAAAACACTTCCCAAACATGCTTCTAGTTACAAGATATCCACAAAATGTGCACTTTCTTTTTTTGATAAGTAATCACAAAATGTGCACTTTCTTAAAAATTATCAACGCAAATTTCTGGAGTACACTGATATTAATCCTTGCAAAAAGAACAATATTTTGGCGAGTCTCAAAGCTGGTTGGAAGTTTTATATACCCCAAGATAAATTAAGCAAAATTAAATCCACAAACTTGTGATATATTATTAATCGGTATGTGACATGATGTACGAAACAATTAATTAAAAAACTCAAAAGTGATTCCAAGAAAAATTTAGAAGAGTTCATTTTCCAGAGAGCATGTATTAATGAACGGAAAATGTTAAAGACCGTCACAGGGGCAATCTATTTACTGGATATTTCTTTAGATAATTATCTACATACTTGTTCTCAAAAACCGGATTAAATGCCTCTCACTGTGAGAGTTTCTCTTATTATATAGAAAATATTTGGCTCGTTACAAGGCTAAATTCAGCAATTACATCAATCAAATCTACCAAATTAAGGTAAGCATATATGTATATCTAATTATTATATATTTACAAGCATCATGCCTATATAGATATACTAATTAAGGCTTGATACATGCAGTCTATATCTGATTGATAGTAACCGCTAGTTAATAGATGCCATGGAGGCAGAGATTAGCAGGACCGTATATAACAGAGAATAAAGTAAAAGGTATTTACTCAAATTCCCCGAAAAAGATTGGTGCGAATATATAAAGGATACCTGAAAATTTCTTGATAGAAATCCTACTAATGGTTTGTCCTTCTCATCTTTGCTTATTTTAAAAAGGCCAGTCAAAACTTGGAGTCTGTTCAATGCTATATAAAGGAGCGTACAGGCCTTAGGATCTTTATTTTTCATATATTGTTGCCTTGCCAACCGTTCCATCTGCAATAAAAAAAAATCATGAAACTAAAACCTTAAGCTCTGGGAAAGGAAGAGGAGAGAAACACTACAATAATTTTCTTCCACCCCCAATCTCCCATGGAGTAAATTTAATGTAATAATTGTCCTAAACAACTTTACAGTTTTAAGCATATATTCAAGCAGTAGTATATTCTGAATGAAAAGGACATTGCATCCATGCAAAATGTTTATAGCATGCACAGCCACAAGAAGTGAGATAACTTGAGTTAGTGGTAGAACCACCGGGCTAACAGTTGCAAGGTCAAAATCACAAACTATTGGCAGCAGCTTCTGTAAAAAATTCCGAACACTAGATCTACTCCATGAATCTCTCCATCATCTGCAACTTTAGAACCAGGTAGACTGATGTATTGAAACTCATGCACAAATAAAGTTCCATTAAAAAGATCATGAATTTTCATCATTTGTGCCATAGGAACTTTCAGCCCTTTCAAACTCTATTGTAGTTTAACAAGGTTATAACAGCAATACATGGAAGAAAGAGCTACAAACCGTGCATCTTGATCTTCAAAAGTTCTTCAGGCTCTTGATAGAGCTATAGCCTAAAGGCCTAGGAACAGGTCCAAGAAAAGCTTCCACACAAAGCAGCTGATCTTCAATTTGAGGAGTAAAGAAAGCTTCAGATACTCTACACATATTATGAATAGAGGAAATATGTGGTCGTCATATCTGAAATTACTATAACATCCAGCCTCATTGCCATAATAATGTTTTCATGTGCAAGCTTTTCATTTCTCTACCTCTTCTCTTCCATTCACTCCCATTTATAATTGATTTTCTTGAAAATTCTTATACAACTTCAACTCAATCAATCAACTTCTGGAAATTGATTTTAACTATACCCAGTTTAGGACATTTTTAAGAGGAGGAAAAAAGAAGAAGCTCTATTCCGAATAATTTGGGGTCTGTTAAATTGATCCTATTACTCTAATCCATTATATCCATCACTAATCTACTCAAAGATCCAATGGGATCAAAATCTTCAGGAACCTATTAGGACATGTTAATTATGGTCTACCACTCACACTTCTCACCTAACTTTTCTTACTGAGGATAAATCACCTCGTGAACGTGAAATTCTTTTGGTTTTCACAGGCATGTCCCAACTCTCAACAACCAAAATCATAATTCCCTTAATTTATCCTAAAATGATCGCACCTCTAGTTGTTGGCGTGTATTCTCATTTATTATCATATCCATTCTAATAAGGAAACATATCCATCTTATCATTCTCGTTTTCACTATATTCATCTTATGAATATTTTGTCCTTACATGACCCAAGACCCAGTATCATAAAGTATAGTTGGTCTGTAAGTATTTTGTAGAATTTAGTTTGAACTTCATTTTTATCCTCCTATTAAGTATATTCTCCATAACATTTTTCTATTTCAGACTACTCATTTCTAATCCTATGCATTACATCTCTCCAAGTCCACCTTCCTTGTTAATATTAAACCAAAATACCTAAAATACTTACTATTTGACATAACACGATCCTCTATATTGATTCCACTTTCATATTTAGTGCATGCTTGGCAAACCTTAAATTTTTCAAAGTTCTTATAATCTATGGGTCCTACGGAATGTACAGAAAATAAGTGAGTTCTACGAAATGTGTGGATAAAAATATGTTTAACCAATTTAAATTAAAATTTATGCACTTATTACCACTATAACTAAATGGCTATTCTGTGGATTCCATATCATTTGTACTTAACCTAAAACCTTTAGATTTCAAAACACTCGCGAAAAGTTCAAACTTACAATTTATCCATTTTCTGAGTCTCGTCGGCTAAAACTACATAATAAACAAATAATATATACCAAGATGACAAAGAGAAAAGATAACGACTCAAGGCTGCACCTTGGTGCAAGCCTACGGTGATAGGAACTTCTCTATTTCTATGCTGCTAATTTAATTCCTGACTACTCCATATATATCCCTAAAATAATATTCATATATCTAAAAGAATTTATTTTCCCTCTCCCACCCACCGTAGCACTTCTCCAAGAACCCTATTGCAGGTTTTTTTTCCTGAATCAATAGAAAACCATATATAATTCTTGTTTATTTTCTCTTCATCTTTTTGTCAATCTCTTAAGAAGCTAAATAATTTTCATAGTAGATCCCCTGAAAGAAAACTGAACTAATTCTCTCATACTTCTCAATTACACCATAGATACTCAATCACCAGCTTCTTTAACTTCATTACAGACTCGTGACCTCAATATGTCTATTATTTGAACAATCTTGAATATCTTAGTTATTCTTATAGATAGGAACCATATATCAAGATGCCCTCTATATATAAGAAAAAGGAAATATCAGAGTATCACCTCAATATGTCTATTATTCGAACAATCTTGAATATCTTAGTTATTCTTATAGATAGGAACCATATATCAAGATGCCCTCTATATATAAGAAAAAGGAAATATCAGAGTATCATTCCTAGACACAATTTTGGACTTGGAAAACCAGAAAGTGGACCGCCTTCCTCTACCCAATTATTTATTCCTGCTATGCCATAGTTATCGAATGAAGTCAGATAAAGCTAATTGCAAAGGATAATTATAATATGGGCAAGTCCTGGAACAATTAAAACCTGAAGTTCAAGGCCAACCAGCAGAAAACTAATCCACAAAACCAAAGGTCTTCAGATGTCAAACAGCAGAAGACTCACTAGAAATATAGTAAGATGAATCACCAACCATTTTTCATGAAATTCACAAACTTCACCATAGGACAAGGAAGAGACTAAAAGAGGCAGGAAGAAACAATAATATAAGTAAAGACAAAACAAAGAGCACAGAAAATTGGCAAGTTGCATGTATCTGTATATAGTATTATCATTTCTCATCAAGCAGCAATGGTGATAAATAAAAATCAACAACAATCAGCAATAAAAGCACATCAACTGTCCCTTAGGTTAGACAGCTTATGTTAGAGTGAATTAGAACTGGAATCACACAATTACAGTCAAAGAAAATGGAAAAACGTGTAGAAGTAATAAGATTGGTTCCATATTGTACCTTCAGTCGCAGTTGTGTTATATTCATATACCAAAATCCAAAGCCCATACTACGCATTTCTTCCCAAGATGATTCTGTCGTTAGAAGGGAACTACACAAATTTTCTTGACAATCTGAATGAAAAGCCCATCCAATCAGCTCCGAAGAAACATCCAACTCCTTGACCGACGGCGGTCTATCAAATTGCTGGACAAAATATTGTTGTTGAAACCTCACTGCGACCCAAAACCTTTACAGGAGAACAATGGCTAGTCAATAATTGAAAGGAAAAAAAAATACCAACAATTATAAGTAAACACCAAAACATTATGCATAATAAAAAAATCCAGGAAAACACCACCAAGAAATCTTTCATTAAAGTGTTATAGAACAATTGCACATACCAATTAATCTAAGAAAAATCAGTTAAACCTACACATAGAAACAAATGGCACTGCTATTACTGCATACCACGAGATGGTGAGAATTGCACGAGACAAAAATGATAAAGAATGTCATCTATCAAGTCAGAAATATGTAAGCCCTTTGCAAATACATGAACCAAGCAGGATATTGACATCTAAGGCATTGAGGTTAACTAAAGTAACAATTATCTACACAGAGGGTTCTGATAATTTTGGCCTGGACAGTGCAGCATCCTATGAGAGAATATTTCCCAAACAACATAATGTCTAAATTAAGTGATCTCCTGATTAGGTGCACTCAACTTTTCCTTCACTACTTTCACCAGCGATTTAGATATTCATTAGTCTTTTATTTCACCCAAAAATCCTCCAATTTTTTTTAATACTAACCATCATGTATAATCTTTTTTGTTAGCGAGTGAATGCAACCTTGTGTTGGCACGAAGAGCAAATATATATTCTCGCAATAGTTAAAGATATGTCACGATTATGTTAAATTCATATCAGCAGCAAACTCATCTATTTTCATGGGATGCAGAGATAAAGAAGCATGGGCGGGACATAAATGAAGTGCAATATTCCAGTCAGAAAGTGAAGCTATTACATGATATTTGAGTTCCTAAACATATGAAGTAGATTATGTATTAGAGGTTGTTGGAAATTATAAATTGTATATAATAAACTTGTCTAACTATTACGAAGTAGACAACCTATTTATAAGATTGCAAATAACTCTAGAATGAAAGATTGTGTAATATCACACAATAACTATTAACGAAAAATAATCCCACGCATTGGGAAAAGTATCATCAAGAATAATCTTGATATCTTCAACGAAGGTAATAACAATAAGATATCCAGTATTATTATTCATAAAAAAACTCTATTTTTTTTTCTTTTCTAAGAATATTAAAGGCATTATTGTGGTACCTATTTCACTTACACTTGTGACAGATTATGCTTCACCAAATTATAATTATAGACAACACTTCACCCCGATGATAAATCAATAAATTTTCACAGAATAATCAACATTGCTGAGACCTTCCATCAACAAAGAGCGTAACTATTTCTTCTAAGTGATATTCTGTTCTTCAATTGATCTTAAAAATGACTCACGCCCAATAAAGCAGTGAAAATATTAGCACGTCCAAACAATCTTAACCAAAATAGTTAAGCATGGATATTCAGTGAAGGTTCATCAAGACATAATATAGAAATGGACCAATCATATCATTTTACAGCCTATAGAGTAAACAGAATATGACCATAATTTCCATATGGCTCCTCATTGCAGGCACGTACCATATAAGGCAAAGTTTTGCATTATAGTTTTGTCACGCAAGCAACTGATGATAGTAAATCATTGTTTTTCATTAGATATACTACATTTTGAATTCAGGATCCAAGAACTCAGTAGCACACATAAGCCATAGCACAATACAGTAACCACGATCCAGCTCTTTTCTTCTTTTCAAAATTTAATTTTGCTTCTAAATCATGGATAAGATCGGTTATATTCCCCTAAAAAAAAAACAATTATCACATAAGCAAAGTCATGTGCAGAAGTTAAGATACCATCAAGATTTGGATATCCGAATTGAATTAGACATATAATAAGTTTAGCCAAATAACTTGGTATCAGTATTGCCTCAAAAGTGAATAAGGAATATCAAGGAACCAATGTGCAAAGAAATGATAAACCTAAAAGTACCTTCGACCAGGTTCATCAAGACTTCCATAAGCAGAAGTGGAATGGGGATTACTAACTTCTTGTAGAAGATCAATTATAGCAAGAGCCTGCATCTTTTCAATTTTAGTTATCGATGAAGATTCATACAGTCTCTCAATGGCTTCAATGAAGTCAGAAAATTCGGATCTTGACAAAGATGAAGCGTTGGAAGCATCATACCCCAAACTGGAGTTATATTGAGATAACCCTTTCTGGAGCTCTGAAGATGAAGTAAGTGAAGCAGAATCTCCACTCCACTGAAACAAATTATTACTTGAATGTTTAGACAGAAGCCCTTCAAGATAATCTGACAAGTGAACTGGTGAAATCACATCAATAGACTTTTTTGTTCCTTCTTCAGACACATTGCTAGAAGCAAGGTGCTTAACAAGATACCTCAGAGCTACATATGCACGTTTCCAGTTACCTGGAGACATTAAAAAAAGTACGGTAAATATTAATATATTATTCAGCAATGGAAAAAAGATCATACCTGTCTTAAAATAATTTAGACGATTAAACCATAGGGATCTCTCACATGGAACCAAATGCAGGTAACTGTCTATAGAGAAGCTATCACTTTCAAGGGAACAAGGAGAACTCGACGCAAAAAACAATGAGAGTAGCAACAGGCTCTACAAACACAAAATAATTCCCTCCTCCTTTTGCTCTTCTCTTCTCTCCTCTCCTCTCTGATTCTCTCTCTAATTCATTTTCTCTATCCTGTTCTACATCAAGTGTGCATGAGCTAATCATGTACAGAGGTCCACTGATTTGGTACACTAAAAGCATGATTAAAGAAACCTTAAGAAGACCTAAAAGCATGATTAAAGAAACCTTAAGACGACCTAACAGATTTATTTTTATGAGATGCCTAGAGAATCAGACATAAAATTCCAGTCACCCAATGTGAATAATTGTGTGAACTGGAAAGTTAAAAAAAGGTTTTCCTTGCAAAATTAGATTATCTTTGGATTTAAAGCATTGAAGCATTATCAAACCTAAGAAAAATTTGAATATTTCCAACTTCCTAGTTGAGTCAAGGGTTTTTCCAAGAAGGTTCACAAGTTTCAATTTCAGAGTGATTTAGCTTCAATGCATTATTCACTTGTTTCATCACCAGTAAAACTAGTTTGGAAAAGGATCCGTCCTTCCCAAGAATAATTGAATGCCCTTCACCGTAGACCTCAGCAATCCGCACATGCACGTTTGATTTAGTTTCCTATAGTAAATAGGAATACCTACAAATTATAAAAAATAAAGTGTTCCGGAAAGACTCGTCATGGAAACCAGTAAAACTTTAAGAATTCAGAAAGGTAAAACTTTTTAACTCTGCATAACTACTGATGACCTAGTTACCCCTTCACATAAACATTGTTGATTAATTAATTTCTGCACTATGTTAGGGGTTGTCACATATTTTATTATGTGCTTTGTTGACCATGAGATTTCACAAAAAAAAAGTTCACATAATTAAATCACCACTTGAAACAGTAGTACCTGAGCATATATTAATCAAGAGTGCCTCGGGGTGAAAAACAGGTAGAGGTCCTCCCACCTTTTCAGCAATTTCTAGCACGCTCCACAACCGAATTATAGTACCTCTATTGTGCTTCCGTGTACAACTTCCAACATTTTCTGTTGACATAAAATCAGCCCTCATGTTCATCTTTACAGGAAGCTGGGTCTCAAATACTCCTATTGTTGGTGATTTTTTTGAATCACAATTATTAGAATCATTGAGAACTGAAGTAAGCATGTCTTTATTTGAGTAGCCATCGCATATAACAAGGCTATCCTTGAGGGAACTTGGACAATCGTCAGCCAGAAATTCCTCGTCAGCTAATACTAAAAACTGACTGAAAAGACTAAAATACTCGAGGTGAACGGCCAGAATTGAGCCCTTAGGCCCCCAAAGAAAGTCACAAATGGCAGAGTTAGTTTGACTTACAGCAATACAAATCCAAATATTCCTTTCCAAAGGCTTTCCAGATTTCAAAACATCCTGACCTCCACAGCGTTTCATAGCATATATCCGCAACTCATTCCGCAAGCAAACCCCTAGTAATAACTGACCATTTCCCATCATAAACCAATGTATACCAACGACCTCTCCATCAAGATATAGTTCATCTTCTTTTACAAAGCTGCCTGCATCATATACATGCACACATTCCCATATATGAAGGATGCTAGAAGTACTAGACTGACCAGCTGGGGAGGTGGATGCAACTTTTCGACCATAGACACTTGGAGATATTGCCGTGGTAGGACCATTGTGTACAGAAAGCACGCCAACAAGATCCCATTTTGTACTTGATCTCAAGGATTGATCTGGCAAACTCGTGACACTCCTCCATAGTTTCAAAGTACCATCAATGCAACCAGTCACCAAGTGATATGGATAGTAGAAGGTGTCCATTTTATTGTCAAAAATTAGTGTCCGCTCTTCAGATAAAATCAAGTCCTCTGGGCAGACCACAGCAAAACTGGTAACTATATCATCCTTGTGGGGAGCAGGAAATGCTGATGAGCAAGGATCAATAGAGACACGGTAATTTTTACCAACATATTCACTTTCTAATGTTTGCATGTGCTTGTCACAGCAGCTTCCATGCAAATCATAACAATGGATAGTTATTTGCCATGATAAGGCCAGAAAGCCATCCATCCATAATGCCACCAGCAGAAAGCTACTAGAATTATAGATTTCATTGCAGCTAGAAGGCAAAGGAATCGAGCAGACCCTAGTTGGCCCACGGTCCTGATCTTGACTGGTGAGGGGCATGGTAATTAACTTGTGAATCTGTATTTTCTGTTCTTCATCTTTTGGAGTGTTAACTATGAAGCAATCAATGCCATCAGCATGTCCCATGAGAATAGCCCGGTCCTCGCCTAGTATTGCAGGAGCCCAGCTCAAGCAAGTGTACTTTGGATAGTGATCCGAAACGTTTCTTCCACGAAATTTCCAGGATGGGTTTATTGTCGGAACACCCATGTTACTATTGGAGGTAGAAAGAGACCAGAAAAGAAGCATACCATCTGTATCCAAAGAAGCAGCAAGTTCAACTTCAAACAAATAAGGATGAACTGCAACTTGTAGAATTTTTCCAGTGTGACCATCAACTTCAAGAATTCCTTTAGCACAAGATGACAACAAGCTTTCAGTCTGACATTTATTTGCAGAATCCTCTTCAATACTACTTGATGATAGAGAATATAACTGTGTCCAAGCTAAAGAATTACTAGGTAATAATTGAACCAGAGTGCATAGAACAGGAGGACTAGAAACTTGATTCCTCATGATACAAACTTTATTGACTAACAATTGACTTGGTTCCAATTCAAGATTGATTAATTCCTTTCTCTTCCATAAAGTGACCCTTGGGAACCTAAGGGGAGCAAAATCATCAAGACAGTAAATAGCCCAGAAAGTTGCCACTGTTTCAGGACCAAAGCCAACTAACCACTCACACTTGCCAGTATTATCATTCAGAACATCATCTACACATGAATAATAGCGAGCTTCTTTACCAATGGCAATTACACCTTCAACTTCTGTAGCCCAACTAACAAATACATTAGAACCCAAAGATCCATTTAGTGTTTGGTTCACCTCGAGCACAGCAATGACAACAAAAAATAATCTTGGTGCCTTCCGGTCACAACCATCCTTTCCAGCTCGTCTAATCCTCTCATCCCCAGTCTCACTCCATAACCTTACAGTTCCATCAACACAGCAAGTTAACAGCACCGAGCGCAATGACTGTCTGGCATCCCTTTCTAATGGTTTACCTGTTGATGGCCTCCATTGTATCATGGTAACAGGCAATGGATGGCGCAGCTCAGTTTGTACACATTTGTAATGCTCATCACCTTGAAAAACTAAAACATATCTGCCCGCCTCATTGATTGGAGAAGATAAATCTCCAACTTGCAGTTTACTCCATGATGCAGTTGCTGAAGGCCCAGTAGCTGACCAGGAAGCAGAAACCAGAACTTGAGGAACTTTTGGTTTAAATTTCCAAGCTATTTCCCAAGATATCTCCTTCTTTCTCCATAGCACCACATTGATGCCTCCTGAAACTATCCCATCTCCTGAACCCGTCCATTTGATGGCTTCCACCTCTGTAGATTGCACAAGTATTGCAGTCTGACTCCAACAAAAAGAACCTGAATATCAGTAAAGAAGTTCGTGTTTGATTGAGAGAGAGAGAGATGAACATGGAGTTGACCACTTCTAGCGACAAATACCCTCAAGGAAATATACATGGTTGATAGCTTAAAGATTAACATGTACAATGGTATGGTGTGAATCAACTGTAAGATAATTGTGGTCATAACAATTATTATTACCCGCATTCCACGTAAAAAGTTGCAGAGAACATGCAAGTTGAACAAACCACAAATAATCTCTAAAGTTTTCCCTTACTAGGGATTGTTGTGTAACACACCAATAATCATATTACCCAAAATTCAGAATTTTTCACAGACTATAATTAAATAGCACAAGTTTTACGAGTGACGTCTATCTTACTTGCTATAGTTCAATTTCCAGAGTTTGGTTTCTCTTCAGGGAGTAGCATTTGATTCATCAAACACAATCCCATAATTTAATATGCATTATTATGAACGAATTTCGGAGCACTGGGATGAAAACTTGTAAAATTCAGAATAATAAAAACAACTGAAACTTATATTAACATTGTCTGTTGTTCTAATTCCGAACTTCAACTGCATTGCTAGTTGCCTAGTTCGTTTTCAAAATTCCTAATCCAACTTTACTAAGGAGGTCATTTGATTTCTCATTCAAGCATATATTCATCAATAAAAACTTGCCCAGTTAATGCTTATACTATGATCATAAAGAATCTAATATTCACATTCTACAATATGCATAATAAAAAAAAATGGACTCTCGATCAATATGCATTTTTTAATCATTTTCACCTAGAACAAGCAAATTATTATTTTTTTAAACATTCAAAAAGTCAAATCCCATTCCCAGCTATTAAATAAAAGATAAAGAAGTTAGCGATTCTTCGACTCAGCAAAAGATTTGATAATGTAAAGCTACAGACTTACTGCAAGAAGTGTCCTCTGAAATATATGAGAACAAGCGGATACAATTGCCCGAGGCGCCGGCGAGTTCACCGGTGGAGGGCGTGGCAGGGGACCAAGAGACAGCCGCCACACTGCAGGTACCTTCGCCAGAGAGGTCGATCACTTGACGGAAAATTGGCCCGATTTGCGTTTCGACATCGGCGAGAGGATTTGGGAAGTGAGAGATGACCAAGAGAGAGGAGGCTCCGTAAGCGATCCATGAGTACCCGACGAATTCCAGTAACCAATCGATCGCGGGTTCGGATCCTGTTGCGGGGCGATTTGGGGCGGGAGGGATAGTCTCGGATTTATTTAAGCGGAGCGGTAGGTGGGCCTTAATATCTAGTGGCGGTGGTGCAGGGGAGGAAGAAGGAGTGACCTCCGGCATGGTGTTGGAGGAGTAGAAACTGAAATTTGGATGTACAACTTATGGTTCAGCAGGTTTTTGATTTGATTTGATTTTTTTATTATTATTTCTTCCAAAATTCAACAAATTTGGGTTATTGCAGCTACGAGATTTTCAATTTCAGCGAAATTGGGAAGAAAGCTAAAATCAAAAGATTTATTTCAATATTTCTCCATCCAATCGCGCGAACAAATTTCTTTACTTAGAACGAAAGGGCGACAAAGTAGTAAACTTACGTCATTTGCATTGGATATTTTGCAGTTATGTCATAAGAAATAGAATAGTTATGCTTATGCCATTCATATTTGCAATAAAGCAGCAAAAAGAAAATAAAAATTAATGGAGCTCATCTTTGTTTAATTAAAAATCAAATTTTCAGTGAATTTTGATAAAAATAAAATAAAATTGATGAATATGTGATTGAAGGTTGATGAAAATTTTAACTAATATTTTTATAAATTTTTTAACTAAATCGGTGACATGGGAGCCACCACAATTTTAAGTAATTTCAACTAGTCGAATAATTTTGTGTTACTTGGAGTACAATGAGATGCGAGTTCATGTAGTGGGAATAAACAAGGAATCCAATCAAAAATATTAGGACCACTAAAACTTGAACCCATCACACAATGAAAATTACGAAATTTTATTAGTTTCAAGATGCTCCAAAAACAAAAGAATTGACCATTTACTTATAAGAATTTACATGAGAAACTAATTAAAAAGAATTTGAAATAAACTAAATGACAAAAATAGCACTAAAAATTTTAAAAGCCATTTTCGTGTCCTAAACAATTTCAGATGGCTAAAATCCATCATATGTCATAGAGAAAACAATGAATTTAGTCCGGCTCGTCGTTTTCTTTTTGAGAAAGTATTATAAGCTCAAATTGGAGCTCGATCGTCAAATTTGCACTTCACCGTTTTTTTTCTTTTTTATCCAACTGTTCCTCAATCCATTCAGTCATCCGTTCTACATCATTTTGTAAAATAGTCTCTTGAGTTTCGAATGATCATTGTATTGAAACTCGATAGGCATCTTACCCTGCTACAGTTTGAAGCGTAAACGTTATCCAAATCTTTTTAGTTTGACATTTTTAAGAATGCATTTTCAAAATTAATGTTAAAATTATAATATAAAAATCAAAACATATTTTTGACGTTTTTGAATGTTTTCAATACATAATAAATAAATGATTAAAAAAATTATTTAAATAAAATTTTAAAAACTCCAAGCTCCAAAAAATAAAAATATAAGATTCTAAAAACTAAAAGTTAGAAAAAATATTGATAAATTCTAAAATGAATAAATTCTACAGAACTTAAAACTTGAAAAAAATTAATTTTTTTAGAAAAAATAAATTATAGAAAAATTAAAAATAATTCAAGCTTATGATGATTATGTACAAAAAAATCAATTATAAAATATAATTAATTGAACACAAATAAAAGAGTTAATTGTTTCCATGGTTACTGTACTTTACCCATCGTCACGGCTTACCCATTGAACTTTACAATGCTTCTCAATAGTCATTCAACTTATCTCAGTTTCACTAAAATGACCATCGGATGGATTCCGTCCGTGAACATGTTGACACGGAAGATGGGAAGCTGATTTGGCCGTTAAAATTGGTAACATCTTGGACACGTGGACGACAAAACACTCAAACACAGCCTTAGCTACAGCATATATAAAAAAAGAATTAAATTACAATTAACTCAATCTTGCCCAAAATTCCACTGCAAATCCAGCCCATCTTCTTCTTGAACCCTGCCGGAGCCAATCCTGCTACTTGAATTGAAACCCAAAACAAAAAATCAAATAAATACCACAAAATAGTGATTAATTTGTCAATAATAGGAACACGACAATTAGTGAAAAATTAGATAAAAATACAAGGAGGGATGTAAGGGGGGTGATGATCAAGGAGATTAGGGTTGCTAAAGTAGGTGACTTGCTATGAAATCTGACCCTCCATGTCATACAAATCCCTGAAAAAAAAAAATCATTATGCAATTGATCAAAGAATCAAAAGAATAAGGATTAAATTTTTTGTGGGTTTGTAGGTTTTTTGAGAGTGCTACCTGAAGGGATTTGGGGGTGGCTAGGGCTTAGGTTTCTTCCGTTTGGGTGGAGGGGATGAACGGGTTTCAATTGAGTTAATTGTAAATTAGTTCTTTTTTACTGTAGCTAAGGCAATGTTTGGGTTCTTTGTCGTCCACGTGTTCAAGAGGTTACCAATTTTAATGGCAAAATCAACTTTCCGTCTTCCACATCAACATGTTTACAGACGGAATCCATCCGATGGCCATTTTAGTGAAACGGAGATAAGTCGAATGACTATTGATAAGTATTGTAAAGTTTAATAAGTAAGTCGTGACAATGGGTAAAGTACAGTGGCCACTGAAACAATTAATTTCAAATAAAAACTCTCAGTCCATGTCTTTATTTTTTATTCTGTATAATTAATTTATTATTTATTTTTAATTTACTTTTTGTAATGCAGAACAAATTGTGCGCTCTTGACATTACTTCATTTATTTTAATTTTATTTTAGTTAAGTCGAACGTACTCAAAATTAACTATTCACATATTATCCGCAAATCACTAAAACGGGCAACTTTCTTACAAGGACAAACAAAAGAAAAGAAGAAAAACATTAGCAAACATCCAACGTATCATTAAGTTAAAATTGTCCCCTCCACTCTTCCTTTTTTCCTCTAATTTTGTCCATTTAATTGATTAATGGTCCACTTAATCAATGCCTTTGCTTCTTTACAGCGAATCCCATTCCAATTGACAAACATTGCCGTCCGTTACAAACCACGGATTAACCTTAAACCAGGCATATATATAATATTCCATTTATACTCCCCCTTCATTGATTGTATCGTTCTTCTTCTCTTCTCGATCTCTTGTTTCGTTTCTCTCCACACAGATACAGCAACAAAATTAGCGGTGATGTCGTCGAATCAGAACAGCTGCGGAATCACAACGTGCGAGAAGCTGGATCGGATGGCTAATTGGGTTGGGACCAGCGTTGCTTCGGCCTTCTTTGCCTCACTTGAACGCTGCGCCTGCATCAATCTCGCCACCTCGCACGACGAATATGAGGATGAAGAAGAGGCTAAGGATAGACCCCTTATGCTCACCAAACCCATCTCGTTTAATGATCACTCCTCCCACCGCCGCACGGTTTAACGAACACGAATCAATATTTTGAATTATTTTTTCATATTGTTTTGGATTAATGGCTGTATGTTAGAAATGTCAGTTGAAAAGTGGGCTTTTTTTGTTTGTAATTATTGATCGAGTTTGGTATTTTCAATTTTTTTCCTATCGTTTTGGTTTAATTATTTTCTTTCATTAATTTGATTCTGATATTTAGGCCCTTCATTAATTTGATTCTGATATTTAGGCCTTTATATATATATATATATATATATATATATATATATATATATATATAATGAATTTTGCGAAAAATGAGATTTTTGAAGAACGTAAGTTGAAAAATTATTTTATTAAAAAATGTGCAATTTAAAATAAGTTTAAGAGTAAATGAACTTTAAAAAATGTATATCAAACGATGACAAATATTTTGGGAAGGGAAAAACCCCTTGTCCCGCCTCAGTGATCTATTGAGGGGAGGGGAGGGGAGGGAAGGGGAAGGGGGGCCCTGCCCTGTTCTTGTCCCGGTTATTGAGTCGGGACAAGGGGTTTCAGGTCATTGAGCCGGGGCGAGAAGCACGGCTCATTTTGGAAATTTTAAGATAGATTAGAATAAATGGTGATGTAATTTGTATAATTTTGTTTTCCTCTCATATAAAATCATAAATTAATCCAACCATTAGCTAATATTCTATTGAGAAAGTGTGTAAATCACTGAATGAAAAATATACCTCATGGAGCACATGGTAATAGGGTGCCATTCGAGCATCCGACACGATTAAGATCCTAACTAATATCCTTGATATGGACCGTGAGGTGAGTCAATTTACCGTTCGTTTCAAGTCCAGTCGAGTTTTAATTTAAGAAAATATGAAGAAACCTATTATCTGGACTTCACAGTCACAATTGGACTTGAATTCTGAGACATTGCACTTGAAGTTGAGCCAGTTCAGTTCCACTCCAAATAGAAAAACCTAATAAATATTTCTTTTTAGTATATAGTAGCATGAAATCAGTTCGCTTACCGTTTATAACATTTTTTATCTTTATATTTTGTGATTCTATATAATTTCAATTGTTTATAACCTACGAAGTCCCAAACATGCTGTTAGATTACAGCTTTCAACTTTTGTTTTTTCTTTGAAATATTCAAATTGTGGGTAGTGCTGCTCATCATACACCCATCTCTTCATTTTGGCAATTCTACTTCTACAGCGCATTATTTCGGCCCCACCACAGTGTCCTTGGTCGGCATCCACTCCTCCCTCATATAATGATATTTTGGTTAATTTCACAAATGATCACTGAAGTTACCTGAAAATTTTAAAACGGACACTAAAGTTTCAAACTTTCAGAAACGGTCACTGAATTTTCAGATT
>CAIGRR010239350.1:0-11464 GCA_903798365.1 Fraxinus sp. 1973-6204 | reverse complement strand
TTTGCTCTATAAATATTCATCTCTTTTACATTCAATACTCACCAACTTGCAAGAGAATTTTAAGAGTTTATTTATTGAAAATCATTAAAGTTATTTGAGTCCAACTTCTATTTCATTTATTACACAAGAATTTCTTGATTGATTTAACCTATTTTCATTCATTCTATCAAGAATTCTTATTTGCAAAGAACTTGTCACAACGTCATCTATTCTTCTTTTTGATAAAAGCTTTATTTGCCAACACTTTGAATTAAATGTAAATCTCTCTTCATACTTAACTTTTATTATTTGTTAAGATAGATTATTGGATTGAAAACTTGGATACAAAAACTCAAACCATTTAATATCAATCATTCATCAAAGTTTTCATCATAAAACACTTGAACTTTANTGCAAAGAACTTGTCACAACGTCATCTATTCTTCTTTTTGATAAAAGCTTTATTTGCCAACACTTTGAATTAAATGTAAATCTCTCTTCATACTTAACTTTTATTATTTGTTAAGATAGATTATTGGATTGAAAACTTGGATACAAAAACTCAAACCATTTAATATCAATCATTCATCAAAGTTTTCATCATAAAACACTTGAACTTTATTACTTGTTATCTATTGAAAGTGTTTACATAACTCTCTAATACTTGATTTGATTATATTATTTGTTAAGAGAGTTCTTTCAATTGTGAAATTATCATTTATACTTTGGTGGTTTCGAGAGCCTTGTGAAAACTTGATTGTTGTAAAGGATATGTGCTCCATGTTGTAAGTCACCTAAGGATAAGTGTTCCTTGTTATAACTCACTTAAGGATAAGTGCTCTTTGTATGTAAGTCACTTAAGAATTGGTACTTCTTGTTTGTAAGTTACCATTATAATGCATTTGACATTACTCGTGACGGAGAGCTTGGTAACGGGGACGTAGAACACATTGTGTATCGAACTTCATTAAATCAGTTTGTTATATTTACATTATCGCAATTTACTTTACATTGCAATTTATATTGTGCTATATTTATACTTGAATTGCGTTGTCAAACTTGCATATTTAATTTTCGTATCATACTTTACATCTATATCTTGTGTATTGAATTGTTTTGAGACTAAGTGTCGAAAAAGTTTCAATAACCAATTCACCCCCTCTTGGTTAGTTATTCTTAGGTTATCAGACAGATAATTGGATTGAGGGCTCGGTTCAACATATTAGACTGGAGAAGGGAAGATGGTTTGAGAGATTTGGGCACTATGTGAATGATTGGGTTGTCTATTCAATTGTTCTTGACTGTAGTGTTTACTAACCTCTCTTGAATGTTATTGTGAAATTTTTTGATTTGCCATTTGAGCTTCTTGGATTTGAATAATCTAATCAAACTTGATCATGAATGTCTTTTTATATGATTTTTGCAAGTGCGTGCACGCTTAATCTGTTGATAATTGTGTTAAGGATTGAAATGTATAACAGTGAAATATATGTGGCTTAGCACTCTATAAGTTTAATAATGCATGTCTCAATATTTGAAAACCTTGAACAAGTCGGTTCGACTAGAGAAATCAAGAACATATTTTAAAATCAATCAGTTAAAAAAATAAAATACATTCAAAATAAATCAATAACATGTCGATTGATCTCAAAACTTTATTTCACCTATTCGATCATTTGACTATTTAAGTTTTTTAGTCAATGTTAAGAACAATTTTCAAACATTAGTCCTAGCGATCCACATGAGAAAATCAGCACATTTTTTGTCTAGACAACAGATTTTGAGCATTGTTTACCTACCATCGTTTCCAGAATTAGGATCTTCAGTTTACCTAAGACAAGTAAAATCGATGTCTTTTGCTCCTAGTTTCTCCTAAAAGGAAGCCATGCTGATTTCGACTTTGAGCTTTTGTTTTGTAATATCTTTCACTATAATCATCAGAACTCGTGCTTTAACTCACTCTTTATCTATCATAAAGATTTTGAGGTAGTTTAATTTGAACTTAAAATCACTAAAAAGATTGGTTGATCGTTGTACCCGTATTGTGAAAGACAGAACATTTCCTCTTCAGATGATTCATTATCATTCGAAGGCTTTCTCAAGTTTTTTCTTCACTTCATGTTTCATTCATTGCTTTCTTTTTAGAACTTTTCTTACGAATGTAGGCACATTATAAAACAATGTTCGTCTGCCCATGGGCATGGGGTTTAACAGCTTTAAGATGGGTGCATGGTGGGGTCGAGGGAGGGGATTTGGGTGCAACGGAAGTAGAAAATGAGAAATCCAAATGTTCTATTTAAAAGGTTAAGACAAAAATGTAACAAGAACAATAAATAGAGGACTTCTATGATATTTTTGCTTTGTTTTAACGAAATCTATTTTGTTTTTCATTTGAGTTCAAATAAATGTTTCTGGACAAAAGTACCTTCGTCGTTTACTTCTATCACCTTCTCAACAGATCCTCTCCTCAGTTTTTCTTCTAAATTCCAGTCAAGAATTCAAAGTGAACCCCCTCACCTATAAATATATATTTTACAAGAAATTGTTTTCAAAAATTTGAACTATAGGGTTTCTCATTTCTGTATAGAAGAAATTGTGTGTTCTGAGACTGGGAGGAGAAGAATCGAGGAGGGGAAATATAATAAGATATTTCTTAAAGAAAAACTCGTATGGGAATTTGCACTTCCAAACCTAAATCCTTACAGGAGCTTAATTTTCACGAATCAGGTGTTTTTCCGACCCAGAATAAGGATAACCATGTACCGTCGGAGGATAATAACGTCAATGGTAATGGCGAAGAAGATTCCAGCAATTTCGAGGAGAAAAAGGAGGATTTGGGAGTAGGCAAGAAATCGCCGTTTTTTCCATTTTACAGCCCGAGCCCAGCTTATTTTTTCTCGAAGAAGTCTCCGGCGAGATCTCCGGCGCCGGGGAGCGGGACACCGAGGAGAATTTTTAAAGGGAAATTTCCACCGCCCTCTCCGGCAAAGCACATTCGAGCACTGCTAGCAAAGCGGCACGGATCAGTGAAGCCGAACGAGGCAACAATACCGGAGGGGAAGGAGGTGGAAGCGGGGGTGGGTCTGGATAAGAATTTCGGGTTTTCAAAGAATTTCTATAACAAGTATGAGCTGGGAGAGGAAGTGGGGAGAGGCCATTTTGGGTATACTTGTAGGGCCAATTTCAAGAAGGGGGAGCTTAAAGGACAGGAGGTTGCTGTTAAGGTCATTCCAAAAGCAAAGGTTTGGATTTTTCTCCATTTCTTTCAAATTTTGCTGACATCTTAGTGTTACTAAATTTATAGTAATTATTCTGTAATTGATCTATGCCATTTTCGCTTCTTTTGGAGCAACTTATTGGGGTTTTGGAGATCTGATCTGCAGAAAAATAGATCAAATTTTAGTGATTTTGGGTCGAAAAATCAACTTTTTGCTTTCTTGGAATCATTTTTTTTTTTTTTAAAAACAAATTTGAACTTATTTTTCAACTGCAAGAATGTTTGTTGATGTGATTCATAAAGTTTGAAAACTTCTAATTTTTTTTTTTTTTTTTTTTCCTCGTGAAGTCTTGTGGTGGATTTGAAATGGGTGTGTAAGCGAATCCATGTGAGTTTTATTGGTTAATACTGCAGCAGTTTAAAATACGATCTTGGAGAGATGGCGGTTCTTCTAGAAGGGAATCAGCCTCCAATTGCTACTAATGGTCGAGGACTAGATCTAGCATTCTGTGGTTGAATATGTCATTGGTGCTTGGATCAAAGACTTGGTGGAGAATATCTGTTATGTTATTGTTCCAGTAGCTGCTTGTTGGTCTTGCTGGCTGTTGATGAATAATTCTAAACCGATGGCTTGCAGATATAAGTAAAGATGGAAACTTCTCATGAGTCCCTCAGATTATTGAAAAAAACAGGTTCTGTGTCAAGGTTTTGTATCTTTCACTTCTTATGGTGATACATACAAAATGTTCTTGCAATAATGGTGTCTGAATGCCCTAATTCGGAGGAACATTTAGTGGACCACAAATGTGGTTGGGAGCACAGGTAGATAAATCAGCAATTGAGTTATTAATGGAAACTAGTGGGGGGAGAAACTAGCATATTTGCTCTGTGGAGTAAAGCTGTATTTCCCTTGCTGCAGAACAGGTTCCCATACAAGTGTCGACCTTACTCAAGAAAAGTTTATGTTGATGGATTAAAGGAAACAGTTGGTGTTGTGCCTCTAATTGAGGAACATATAGTTCATAGTTCATACAGGCGTCGATGTATTTTTCCAAATGGGATAGGATATATAGATGTATGAATATTGAATACTGTGCAAAGCTGCCTATTGTAACTGTGTATTCATTAATTCATTTAATTCTCATCTCAAATTGTGTTGTAATTTATCTTACTATACTCAAACTGGTTTTTATTGGAAAAATATTACAATTGATGGTAGTAATGTGATTCTCAACTATTTAAGAATATTGAGTTAGTAATTGGCTCAAGTTTTAAGTAGTTAGTACTACATGAAAGATAATCTGTCTTCTTGCTGTTAGTCAAATTATGAGGTCTCTTTTCAGGTCTTTGGCTCTTATCTGTAGTATCTTTCTCTAATTGTGATTATATCTCATTTACAGATGACCACGGCTATAGCTATTGAAGATGTAAGAAAGGAGGTGAAAATATTGCGAGCCTTGACGGGACATAGCAATCTAATACAATTTTATGATGCATATGAGGACCACGATAACGTCTATATTGTGATGGAGTAAGCTTTGATTTCTTAATTTTAATTCTGGCTTATATTCTTCAATTACTAGTAATTTGTAGAATGCTACAGCCATATTGGTAGGATGTATAAGCTTCACCAAGTTATAAGCTTTTTCTTTAGTTATTCTAATAGACTTTCTTTCTCAGGTTATGTGAAGGAGGAGAGCTTTTGGATAGAATACTTTCAAGGCATGTCTTTGATTTTGGCAACACATGTTTTTAATTTCTGAACCTATTGAATTCAGATACTGTTAGTGAAAACATAAATTGCATGTTCCAGCAGTCAATAGAAAATGAATTGTTGTTTCTTTGCTGCAGGGGTGGAAAATACACAGAAGATGATGCGAAAACCGTGATTATACAGATTCTGAACGTTGTTGCGTTCTGCCACCTTCAGGGGGTGGTGCACCGGGATCTTAAACCAGAGGTAGGATTTATTAGGAAATACTTTTAGGTTCTAAAGGCTTATTAATTGTGTACTTGACTTAGAATGTAAACAGTTTATCTTGTTTATAATATTGAGCCATCCGAAGCATGAACTATTTCACTTGTGGATTCACTGGAAAAGAAGACACTATATGCATTATTAGTAATTAGAATAATTGAAGTCTTCTTATTAGCAATAAGGGTGCAGATGGTAGAGGGGAGAGAGAACATAATTTGCTGTAGGTTTTTGCTATTTGCTGATCCATTTCCAATGGAAACCAGTATTACGTTTTCATTCTCTTATGTTGAATTTGCAACTGTTGTTCGTTTTATACCATATTCTTGCCTAACCGTAGCTTGTTGCTGGATCAGAATTTCTTGTTTACATGCAAGGATGAAAATTCACAATTGAAGGCGATAGACTTTGGGTTATCAGATTTCGTGAAACCAGGTTTATCCTCCTTTATTTATATAGTCCGTGTTTGGACTACACTATTGGACAAAGACTGGATGGTATAATGATCAAAATTTTAGGTTCTTCTTTTCTTAGTACTGTCCAGTCTTACCCAATCTGTGCTAGCAAACATACTAATAGTGTCAATATTTTCTCTTTCGTCAAGGTAGCCATTGTAATAGCTAAACAATATCATCCTAAACTATTTGCAGATGAAAGACTTAATGACATTGTTGGCAGTGCATATTATGTAGCACCCGAAGTACTACACAGAGCATACAGTACAGAGGCTGATGTTTGGAGTGTCGGTGTTATAGCATATATATTATTATGCGGAAGCCGCCCATTTTGGGCTCGAACCGAGTCCGGGATCTTTCGTGCTGTAGTAAAAGCGGAACCATCTTATGAAGAGCAACCTTGGCCTACTCTAACGTCGGAGGCAAAAGACTTTGTTAAACGCCTACTAAATAAGGATCCTCGGAAAAGAATGACTGCAGCTCAAGCAATGTGTGAGTATCTTCTTGTGCATAAATCATGTGTATACATATTTTATTAATATATATTTGAAAGGTTACTTGAAGTAGTCTTCTGCTACAGGTCATCCTTGGATAAAAAATAGTAATGATATCAAAGTGCCTTTGGATATACTCGTATTCAAACTCATGAAAGCTTATATGCGTTCATCTCCACTACGGAAAGCTGCATTAAGGGTGAGTATTTATTGTTATAGCAAAATGCCACTGTTACATTTTTCTCAACGATATTCCACGACGAAGACAAGTGGCTGCAAGTTGTGAAACCGTGCTGTACAAGTTGATATCATTGTTTTGTAAATCAAATTGACTTTGACGCTTGAATAATCCCACATTATTTCTGCGTCTATTTTAATACAAGATTTCCCTTTTCTAAAGGCCCATATCAGCAATTATGATTTTATACATGGACTTTAACGTCTTTTTCATCTAAGGCCAAAAATCTCTGCATCGAAGTATGTAGAGTTCTTACTTCTCATGGACTAGATCCAGAACTGTGTGTGGGGCTTCAAACTTAAACTTCTGGTTGATGAAGTTGATGACAAAATATGATTTGACTCTTGGGGAATTACTTGTATGTTTATCTTGGAATTCTAGAACTTGTCCAATACCTGATAATGGTGAAAAGAAACCATGTATGATTTGGTTTGTGAACCCCAAAGATAGAACATATACTTCCTTTTTTATACACGAAGATACTGGAAAGAATTCTAGTTACTGCTTACTTTTTAGTTATGATAGATTTTGTTCTTTGATTGCAATTCATACTATTTCATCCCCTTTTTTTCTTTGTATTAGAGATAATTTTTTAACTTTTGTGAACTTATAATTCTTTTACTGCACTTATGGTTGATGTATTAATTTCTCTGCTTGGACTTTACAGACATTGTCCAAAACCTTGACTGTAGACGAGCTATTCTATTTAAAGGAACAATTTGCACTACTGGAACCAAACAAAAGTGGCACCATAAGCTTGGATAATATCAAAGCGGTTTGTGTTCTAGATTCTTATAATCCTTTTACTAATCATAATTTCAAACATGGTCTCAATTTGTGTTACTTTCTCAGGCCTTGACAAAGAATGCAACTGATGCCATGAAAGAGTCTCTCGTATATGACTTTCTTGCTTCGGTATGTTTCGGACTATTGTGATCATGTTTGGTTCAAGAAGTGTACTTTTAAGTCAATAAGCAAGTTTCAAAAATAAATAACTTTTAATAGATAAGTTGCTTAATTTAACACCAAGGGAAGAGTTATTTTGAAAATAATGTTTGGAAACTAAAAATAAGTTACTTACTAATGGTGCGTTTGATTGCTCATATTTTCCACCTAATTTCTTACTTTTGTGCTGTTTGATTAGCAATTTTTTTCGAGGAAAATATTTTTCTACTTTTAGTCATGTGACCATATTTTCCTTAAAAATAAAGAAAATATATTTTTTAGGGAGAAGTGGTTTTTATTTTCCAAGTAATTTTCTCTCTGTCTCTCTCTCATCTCTATCCTCTCTTTCTCATCTATTCACTAATAAAAAATGGACAAGTATAATATTTTATAGGTTGAAAATTAAATTAATCAAACACATTTAATTAATAATTTTTATGAATTTTTCTTTCCATGCAAATTTCATACTCGCAATCAAACGCGCTCTAATTGTTTTTTAAACTTAACAAACACGCTTTGTTAAATAATTTTCTGTTTCCTTGGATCTTCTAGTACTAATTAGGGCTGTAAATGAATTGAATCTGTCCATATTGAATTCGATTCGATAAGAATAATTATTCGAATATTTGATTGTTAAATCCATATTCGATTTGTTATGTTATTGACTATTCGATCTAAAATTGGAGAAATTAGGAAGATAAATTTTTTATATTAGTCAACTTCTAAACCCTAGAATTAAAAGGCCCAGATAGCCTTCAACCCAATAAAAATTTTATATTAGTCAACTTCTAAACCCTAGAATTAAAGCCTTTAACCCAATTTTTGGCCCACCTATTTATAGATTGCAAATCCCATGATATTTTAGTGAGTATTCAATGTGGGAAGTTGGGAACAATGAAAGCAAGTACAAATGTTGGTCCCTTTGGTTGTTTAATTTATAAAATAAATAAATTAATTTTTATCTTATTTTGATTAATAAAAAAAATCTCCAAATATTTCAATTGACAATATTATACTATAATTTAATATTATTTATTATTTGAAAATTATGTGTATGGTATAATACAAGTTTCAAAATGTTGTGTAATAAATTATGTGATAATATATAAAATATATTGTATTATTATAACAAATCGGATCGGATTGTGATTTGATTGATCTATATCGGTATTTGCTTTATTTGGTTAACGGATTATCGAATTTTGATTTTGATCGGGTTATCGGACTGAGATCCTAAATCCATCTTCTATTAATTTCATCGAATTCGGATCAAAATCCAATCAATTGACAGCCCTAGTGCTAATTGATCTTCGCCCATGTCTTAGCAGCTTAATGCACTTCAGTACAGAAGGATGGATTTTGAAGAATTCTGTGCTTCTGCGTTAAGTGTCCATCAGCTGGAAGCTCTTGAAAAGTGGGAGCAACATGCTCGTTGTGCCTATGAACTCTTCGAGAAGGACGGCAACCGGACTATCATGATTGAGGAATTGGCTTCGGTATTTAGTTTTTTACGAGCTCTATTTAGTTATTCTCCCACCCCCCTCTTATTTTGTGATCGAATGATTAGAATTATCGAAGTACTTTCCCAGGAGCTTGGTTTGAGCCCATCTGTTCCGGTGCATGCTGTTCTTCACGATTGGATTAGACACACGGATGGAAAGCTTAGTTTTCTTGGATTTGTCAAGTTGTTGCACGGTGTTTCCAGCCGATCTCTCGTGAAAATGTAATGACAACTTCAAGTACTTCTCTAAACCTGACTTGAATTCTGCTTATCAAGCTACCGGGAAATAGAAAAAAGGCGGATGATATGCTATCAGAATTCTGTTCTTGAAGATTTGCACTTTCTGCAAAATACATTCATTGGTGCAGTGCGATTATCGCTTATATCAGGTTCAAGCAACAGGAAGTTGGCTACCTCGTTGGTGTTGGACGATCCGACTGGGACTATAGCATTGGATCACCTACGTTTCAGCTGTGAAGATCTAATTGGTTGTGTAATTACAAGTGAAAACATTTCTCGGCTGGTAATGGGACATTCTTTCCTTAAATCTTCTGACATATTGGACAACCTTGTCATCTTCAACTGCCTTGTATCTTCTTCTGTTCTGTACACTAGAAAATCCATTGATTTTTTGAGCTCACAAGTATACTTTTTCTTATCAATCATGCTACTGGTACAATCTCATTCATACAATCATGGATGACAACACATCCATCCATTTTTAAAACTGTCAAAAACTATTTTTTAAATCATTGGTTCGGATTTTGCCGTCATCAACATTGTTAATAATGTTTGTCAACTAACATTGTACAAATAACTATTGTTGGCTTCCTCACCAGATCTGATTGAAAGGATCAGAATAATATGATTTGGTCTGGCGTGCCGATGAGACTTACTCCAGATTTAGGCTTCTTCAAAATACCAGAAGTTGGCTCTAAGACCCTCAAAAAGTGAAAGTTGGCTTTAAAGTTACACTTGGGTAGGGATGGCAATGGGTCGGGCCGAATGACGAGCCGAGCTTAAGCTCGTTCGAGCAGCTCGGCTCGTGCTCAAGGTTCGACTCGGCCCACGAGTTCGTGAGCTCACGAGCCGAGCCGAGCCGAGCTCACTGGCTTGTGTATTTTTTTTTTTTCCTCACATTTTTTACGAGCCCATAAGCTGCTTGCCTGCTCGGCTCGGGCTCGTTAAAAGGCGCCTTTTAACGAGCCGAACCAAGCTCGATTGCCATCCCTAAGCTTGGGAGTAGAAAAGAGTTGAACAAAGAAACCAATAAACTGAAATTGTTGGTTTGGGTTCAGTCAACGTTTTAGTAATAAAGCAAATTGAACTTTTCAGAAATTAAATTTTTATCTATTTTGTTATTGTAATATTCATATTAAGGAGGTTACATATCAATATATTTATGTTTGCTTTCTGTTGAAAGATAAATTATATATCATTAAATGATTTTAAAGCTTGAAATCAAACTGAACCGTAAAAAGTAGTTTGATTTGATTTGAAAAATAAAATGATTCGATTCATTTCAAAAAAAAAAAAACGTGAATTGATATTATAATAAAACCGTTAAACCAAATCATGTTCATTCCAACAAAAGACCATGGCCCTATATTGATAGAACAATGTCCAGGCCATCCAAATTCCAATGCGTAAAAAGTATGGTTAATAGCAATGTTTTAAAAATTGCGCCAATCGACCCGAAAAGGAGAAAGGATCAAAGGTCAAAAGATTGAATCGAGGACGAACAAGTGATTTAAATATATATATATATATATATACATTTAAAAAATTAAATAATATATATTTATATATGTTGAATCGGTTAAACCGGGAATAGATCACGGGTTTTCCAAAAATCAGCCGATTTACGAGTTTTTAATTAAAGGTTTTATAATCCTAACCAAACTGATTTTGGTCCCGATTCTCGATTTTTCCGGTTGAATTGGCCTAGCAAGTCCAATTTTTAAAACACTGGTTAATAGTGCTGCTTAAAGGGAGTGGTGTTGTAAGTTGGTTTGTCACTACGATCAGGATATGTCAGGCTTGATTGTAGGGCTCCTTGACTAACTAAGGTTGGGCGAGTATTCGAGTTAAAATTTCGTAAAAAATAATGTTGAATTAATATATGTTACAGAAAATAAAGAATTGTTATGTGACGATTGTCGTTTCTATACTTATTTCGGGCATTGTTTTTCTACTAATTTGCATGAATTATTGCTTGTCTGTTTATTTTTTCTTTATTTTCTTTTGTTTTTAGTACGGATTAAAAATTCTCCCATTCGAGGCCTGATGGCCTTTTATTTTTGCAGATATTTGTCAACATTACTTGATTTGATCATTTCACTCTATTTTGCTTTCAAAATTAAAATTAGGTCTTAACCGGTAACAGTATGAAGTACAATTCTTTTATTGCATAACGACCAAGGAAAACGAGGGTAGACACGAACTGAACTTTTTCGATTTAGAGTACTAATCTATCATATGCAATGTCCTAGAAATAAAGACTCATGTTTAGGAACTTTCATGGTTGAGATTTCATATTGTTACAAAACAAGCCATACCAAAATTGCTCTGATTCCACTTGTTAGGATTGATACCACTTGTTGTGACACCAATCAATGGATTGAGATGTTGAAGTTATATGACAAAGTAATAAAGTATTT
>CAIGRR010239324.1:0-10571 GCA_903798365.1 Fraxinus sp. 1973-6204 | reverse complement strand
GATATCGCGTTTGGGCCTTCCAATCTTGTTACGGTATTTTGTTCGTGGTTCGTTGCAGATTTTGATGTATTCAAGATAAGTTCATCTTCTTCCTATGATTATTTCCATTAATGAATTTGTTGTTTTGATCCTGATTTTCATCTTGATATTCTTATTTTTTTGGTTTTATCTCCTACCCCTTGATGTGGATTTAAATTCCCAACAAGAAACACTCGCTAAAGTTGCTCCTTGCATTTGTGAGCTCATTGAACTTACGTTTGATTTTACCTCAATAAAGCGGTAATGTCAATCCAGCAACACAGATTTTTAGTTTAATCTGGCCAGATTCGAAAAAATTCAAGTCTCTTGGATATTCAAATTTCGGCCAGAACAGTTAGGTGTGATGATAAAAGATTCGAAGTGTTATCTTTGAAGAATTTCAAGTTTCCTGAAAGTTTGAAAATCGCCAAGTATGGTTCCGCAATGTCCTTGAAAGTTTCAAGTTTTTCCTTCTCTTCTTGGAAGATTTGTAAACAGCCGCAGGTCATTTGCATTGTTCAAGCAGTTCTATGCAAAGTTTTGACCAGTTTTGCCCAGTTTTAAAAAATTCCCAAACAGTTTTATGACTTCCAGCCTGTGTCTTGCCTAAGTCCTAACACTATTCTCGAGCATATTACATACATTTCGAGCTCCCCTACAAGAATTTAAGTTGTAACAAATTAATTCTTCACTCATATACTGGCCATTTGAAGGTTCTAGCACATAAGGTTTGAATTCCAGCATTGTTCCAACAGCCTGCTTGCCTGGGATTTTCTGTTTGTTTGAAATCCATTGCATACTGCTGGTCATCCCTACCCCTTCCATACGGGTTTCTGGGTTTTTCATCATTGATTTGGTTTTGATATTGCTGCCAATAATGCCAAGTGTGCTGCCTACTTACAAGGCAAGCAATTTGAAGATTCCTCTTCACGGTATGCTGCCCAAAATTCTCCTACTGGGAGAGCAGATTTTGTTCGATTATTACCTCCATCAATTGGTAATTTCAAATCCAGCTATGCAGATTACATTAAGGTGTGTTTGAGCCACATTACTTTGGAAGAATATATTCTGAAATAGTAGAATGATGAAGAATGTGTGGTTGAAAAAGAAGGAAAAGTTATTTGTGTAATGTAAAATATTATTTTATTGAAGAATGTGTGGTTGAAAATGAGTAGAAAAATGAAAATGAAAATTTGACTCAAACGGGGCTAAATATGTTCAAAATCCAAGGTTTATTTACAAGATTGCAATTTCCTTGAAGTTGTGGAATCAGTCTGCATGAACATGAACCATTCTTGCAAGATTCAAGTCTTCCATCTCCTCTAGGAAGATTTGAAATTAGTTAACGGTTAGGCACTTAGTGTACTTGATCGATCAAAGTTGTAATGTTTTGATTCATGATTCGTTCTTTGTTTTGGATCATTAGATCATTTTAATATCTTATTTTGTATGCACGAATATGTCCGGAATAGTTGTACCCAAAATTTTGATCAATACAATTTATTTACCCGATAAAAATAAATAAATAAATAATCCACACATGTTACAACTTTGCACATTGTTGGTCCCAGAGAATCCAAGCAGCACCAAGAACACAAGCAAATCGCAGAATATAAAGATGAACAAAAGGTTTTTTCATAACTGAAGGTCTGAATGTTCACATGTTTTAGATGCTACTCACATTGAGCATATGACTCGATAATACTCAAAATGCACTAGCACCGCCAAAATCAAAGCACGGTTAAATACAGACCAGATTCACCAAGAATTACCCTGCAAAGGCACAAGAACAAAAGCCCGAACACCACATGAATCACATAAAAAATTCGTCATGCCCTATACTAATTTTTTCAACGAGTACAAACAGGTATATAACTACTAGAATCAAAAAGAAACTGAAACTTTTTTCCAATTTGCTTTGCAAGAAATGGTTCAAGCTCCCCATGAGGAAAGGATAGTATACCAGGAATAACAACAGTGAAGGGAGGTGGGGCTAGGTGAGAAGTTTTTTCCTGGTTCCGATGCAATAGAGACACAAATCAAAAAACTCTGGTTACACAGAGAATAACACCACCATTTCTTAACATAACTGCATTGGAAGAATACCCAAATCTGAAGCAAGGAAAATAAAGAGTATACGAGCTCAAAGATGACGGAATCTCAAGAAAGTGAAAGATAAATCTTCACCACCAGCAAAAATAAATAATGGCTTATAGTTTTTGGACATAATGAATATCATCTAGCCGCTCACTAATTCAAAGTGCATCTTACAAGAAATTTTTATAATGTAAGAATCCTCAAAGGGCCTAGGCCAAAAATCAAGTCTTGAGCTTGACTATCATACAAGATATCTGTCTTGATCGATATTATTTCCAAAATAAAATCAGAGAAAAGAAGTGAGAGAACCTCAGCCAGCAAATCATGAGCATGACTTTTATTTCCATCGCAAGGACTGCCTTATTCCAGAGTAGATGAGTCCCAAGGACCGTCCTATTAAGCAAACTAGAAAGAAAGAGATGGCATCACTGACTTTAGCAATAACCGTCCTTATAAATGGCATTGCAATATCAGCCAGTTCAAGATACAGACTGAAGTAGTACCTCCTGTAATACAAGAAGATAAGAGAATTAAGTTGACAACTGCCACAACTTGGGCTTTGTACCATCACTAAAGAGTGTGTAAACATAGGAAATTGAGAATGTATTTTAGAATTTAAATAAAAAATGTCATTTTCCGATTTAAAACTAACGGTACGAACTTCTAGAACCCAGAAGCATGAAATTGACAACCCTACCAGAAGTGTTGTAGAATCAGACCACAGAAACGATAAGCCAACAAGAACCCTAGGATGAATCTAGATTTTAGGGTGTATTTGAGCCACATTATTTTGGAAGAATGTATTCTGGAATATTAGTAGGTTGATGGAGAATGTGTAGTTGAAAAATAAGGAACGGTTATTGATGTGATGGAAAATATTATTTTATTGAAGAATGTGTGGTTGAAAATGAGTACAAGAATGAAAATGAAAATTTTAATGTGTACCAAACTGGGGTTTAATATTCCATCGATTGCATGTATCATGCACTGCCATTGGGACATGTATAGCAGGTAATAGCTCCATTTTGGGACTGACAATGGTAAACAAGCAGGTTGCAATTAAAAAGTGGTGCAACAAATTAAAAACGTGGTGTCACTATAAAAGAGTAAACGAGAAGACTTCAAATATTTTCTTCTTTTACCCTTGGAAGTGTTCTAGTGTGAGTTCATAATTGACTAATGAGATAGAGGAAAGTAAAAATGGGACTGGAAAACTAATTGAAGTAATTTTCTGAAGGGTAATTCTAAAGCCAAACCTACATGGCCACATCCTGTTGTCTTTCTATCCTTACTAACAAGAAAGGAGAGAAATCATATATGTTTAATTGTTTATTGTGTATCATTAATTAGAATGGCCTTATCTACAAGACTATTACAACTATGCATGTGGAAGATTATACAACAAAGGAAAGATGCTACAAATATTACAAAATCTAACACCGCGGAAGAATATCAAAGGTATATAGTAACTGGTGAGATTCCAAAAATCAATTATAGCTCCTGTTGATTTCTTTAGTGTGAAAAGCCATTTTTTTTACCGTTGGCTGGATAGTAAGTGGGTCCAGTGTGAGAAGCAAGTAAAAAAAAGGGCTCCAACAGGCCAGCAACAGTCCAATTTTTCATTTTTATCTTGATTAAAATTTCTCCCAAACAAGGGCATAGTATGTCAGAATACCATAATTGATTCTAACACGTATAAAGAAAGTGATACTAATGCACCTATAATCTTTATCCACCCATTTCGTGGTAATAGTACGACCAGAGGAATACCCAAAAATAATAATAATAATAATAATAAATGGTAATGCACTACATTATGAACCTCATATTTACCCTAGAGACAAATATAAAATATTATCATGGAAGCTTTGCTCATCGATACCATTTCTTATATTTCATTTTGAATCTGAAACTAAAAACATACACAGTGCAAAATATAGACATGCCTTCTGGCTGTTTTACAAAAAAAAATCGGAGTTAGCAGGAAAGACCTTTCTCAATTCCTATACTTGACTCGAAGGCCTATTCAATACCACAATACGAAAATCTTTTAATAATCAAACCTAGTCTCTGTAATGGCAATGGATAACTAGAAAATTGAATTTCAAATGAAATGTAATCTTATGAAGCAGCTATTCAAGCTAATATTACATGATGATCAGACAACTATACTCAGATACATCAAGAATGAATGCAATTCAAACAAATTATGTGAACCAAGGAGTACAACATACCACCCACTCAAGTCCCGTAATTCCATGGTCCGTTTAACAGGTAATGAAATATGGCTGATCACAGCAAAACGCACTGAAGATGATACATATCCAGATCTCCTCAGACAAAGCCTCACCCACCAATTAACATTTTCGTCCTCGCTCCTGGATTCTTCATTGGGTTGGATTTGAAGTGTGCGGAGGTCAAAGTGGTCTTCGTACATAGATACAACTGCCTCCATATTCTGATGCAACCATTGGTGCAATGCTACCTGTTAACGAAGAAACAAAACGACTCCTTTTCATGATGCTTAAATTATAAGCATGTCCATAGAAATACTGAGAGGGCAATATAAAAATGCACTTCTATTCATTATCCTATTCTAGATTTGAGGTTACTTACCACACCAACCTTAGAAATTTATTAAATTTGTCATTCTATTGAGAATGATCTTTCTAAAATCTCCTCTCTTTCCTGGACATGCAGTTAATTAAGTTCCCCGTATAGTCTTATTTTAGGACAATCTTTGTAAAGAAAACTGAAAGTTGAATTCCTAATAATATGCTGAACAAGTCATAAAAAAGGTAAAAGAGTATTTGCGGATATTTGTGAATTTATGCACCCCAAAACTTCTGTTATGTAGTAATTTCAGAGAGTAGCAATACAAGAGATATAGTTGATCGTGTAACTGCAAATATACTTTAAACTTCTATTTGACGGAAGGGTCGCCAACTCACCATAGAAGGGAGTAAAATGACTAATACATATAATTCAGCAGAAAATGAGAACGAAGTATTCACGGGCCTCTTCTTGGAAATCAAGTCGCAAATAACACAAATGTTGACCTTCAAAAATAAAGTGCAACATTTGAAGTTTGACGTTTTGCATTAAATGTCAGTCCTTTATCAGGATGAAAATAACTCTCGCATCATATTCATAGCAAATTAAGATTAGGACAAATATATAAGAAACAGCATGCCATACAAGACATAAAACACTAACTTCTACACATTTTCTTGTGCGATTATCTCACTCAAATTCTTAAAAGCGAGAATATGCTACTCAGAAAATCCGGACCTCATAACCAGAAAAGAAACTGAGAAAATCAAAATTTATACCTCATTACGTAATCTCTGAAGTGCTCTGGTGGACAGTCTGCACAAACTCAAACCAAGGCTGTTCATCACATTTGAAAGGCTACTGTCAACAGAAATAAGCTCCAAATACATGCTTGCAATACCATCTGCTAACGTAATTACCAAATCTTCTAAAATGGCTACTCCATGGTGGGTAAACAAGGTATGATTGTAGTAGCCATTTGGCCTGTTAAGACAGACACGCTGAGGTAAGTTAAGGATCTTGTTGGATCATTGTCCAATGCTTAACTTTTCTAAATTTACAATATTGCTAACGACTTGGCAGAATTGTGTTTATCAGATCCAGTCTACAGCCTAGTATACATCCTTCTAATTTGTATGAATTTAGTTCAATGCTTTTTCAACACGAGAAATAGTAGTAGTGTATAAGTAATGCACACAATCAAAGTTTAACATCCGATCAACTAAAACATCATAATCTCCCATAGAGTAATTTGAAAAGGACTTGTAAAGCAGAACTGCAGAAGTAATCTCAACCAATATTATTGGAGAGGCACACACCGAAAGTCAATGAAACAAAGCTTCAGTAACGCATACAGTCTTTAAGATATTTTTCCACATGATAATGGAATATGGTAATATAAGTAATAAACAGACAAATCATTTCCTATTAATCCATTTAAGATACGTAATATGAAATGTTTATATAATGGAAGGATGAGAAAAAGAGACGTGTCAAAGCCTTTGAGTGAAAATATAAATGAAGCATGTATGAACAGTAAACCATATTAAGGAAAAGAAAAGAGAACATGTTGAAGCATATATGCACTAATCCAAAATAAAAATTCCAAGAGAAGCAAAATAGTTCCTTTACCTCACAGAACCGAATCTAAGAGCAAATATCAATTCAGCATATAGATCCTCCTTGCCCAATTTTCTTATATTTCGCAAAATACTGTCACGTCCATTTAACTTGTTGACCACAGAAGAAAGAAGTGCCTGATAGACAGGAGGAAAGCAGATTATGATAGCAACGGCGAAATCTTTTCTTCTCTTCAATGAACTAGTAGCAGGAGTAATATGTAACTATCTTTCATATTAGTCCATATACCATGTCAGGTTTGCTGGAAACAAGGCAAAGCTCCTCTTCCATCCATGCAATGCATAGCGGCTGACAGCATTTCTGAACGATTTCATTAAAGACCGCCAAGAAATCTTTCGCCTGTATTGTATCATAGTTTTTGGAGATACTTTCCACCTGTAGAATAGTTTGAGAATCCACTTTAAGGAACTGAGTGAAGAACAATTCAAGGGCATAATTAGCACAGAAATGTGGATAAGTTTACTAATAGTCTATTTCATTTCTTTCATCCATATTGAATAGAGATGAAAAAAATATGAAGGAACGAAATCCCTCCGTCAACTTTTTCCCATGTCACAAACACTTTAGAATCCGGATCATTTACTGCTGGGCAAATTCTGTTTTGTAAAGAATATAACTAGCAAAAAGAAAACATGATCGAGTAAGGAACATGTACCTAGTGACATGGATAAATGATAAATCAGCATGAACTAACAACTAATATAAACAGAAATTACCCAACTATTACTAATCCCCAAGTATACATACCACCTTCCTAGGAGGAATACAAGGAGTACTAAATTACATGTCAGCAGTTTAAGCCCATGTTTTGCTAATGTTTATAAACTGTATATAATCTATCAAACCACCTTTTATCCACGCATTTCGTGAGACCCACTTATCCATCACTCATTTCTATCCATTTATAATTTGAACCAATTATAAACAACTCCCAAACATATAATTTGAGCTTATGTTTTTCAAATATAACCATCAAGTATCCCAAAAGACACCCTTTGAACGTTTCCTTTTCTTTCGATATGATTTGTAGAGAAGTGGTTAGACTCAATTTCTTCAAAATTGGCCCTGATCTCGAAATCAATATTAAGGGGAAAAAAAAAAGGATTTCTGCTCCCTAACAATACAAAAGGTATTGGATATAATTCCAATGCGATAAGAAAGACAGTGCCTGCCTCGTTCTTGAGCCACTGAAACGTAGCCCACAGCAACCTCATCCTGGGACCCTCAGCAACAGCACACAAACTTGAAGGCTGTTTCTTATGGCCTTCTTCAAGTTCAGCAACCTTGTCGCCTACATTTACCCCATTTTGTATAAAACGTAGGGAATCCATGAGCTTGCCTTTCACGATGTCCCAGGCAAACTCCAAATATACCTCATTGTAATTCGCTGTGGCGCTGCAATTAAAGAACAATATCTCATACATGCAAAAGATAAAATCATGTAGATCTTGATATAGAGATCACATATATCATAAGGTACATATGTTATTTTCAAAACTAAAACAAGCTTTTAACCTGGTCCTTTCTTACCTACCAGAAAAGGAAGAGTTTTCAGGGACATTAACTTCTGAGATTTTTGTTTGAGTATTATAAGGAGACTTCTCAGCATGTATTACACCAGCCATGTATGTCAGGGTTATACTCACTAAGAGCAAGACTTGGTCCACTACAGGAACCCAGTCAGAAGTAATTGGAGCATCAGCATTCACCAGAGCACTAATGCACTGACACCTCATAAAAGTCTTATGTTGTGGAATCACATTAATAATTCTCAAGTGAGGAGCATTGAGTTTCCAAGCATTCTGTGCTGAAAACTGGTTAAATTTGCAAGTTTTGCCATAGCGATTCCTGAAAGGGGAAAAATGTCACTGATGATATTTAACTAGAACTGGTACAAATGACCCATTTCCAGAGAATCACTTGCCTACGACGATTAATCACATTATTTATGACACCATTTAAAGGTTCAATATATACTTCTCATTCAATACTCTCGGCTACTGAAATCATAAAATTGATTTCATTATCATGATTAAACAGGAACTGTTGACAAAGTCTCAATGAAATCATAGGCGATGGAGTGAGAAAAATGAAACCTTGGTGTGGAGATATCGAAAGTTTTAGGCACTAAGGATCGTCCTTCCAGAACGTTTCCACGAGAATGCAGCTTGACAGGGGATAAAAGAGCCAGATATTCAGCCATTATCAATATTTCCTAATCCTGTAAGCTCAGCATATGGCTTACATACATCTTGGAAATTGCTAAAGCCTCAGTTCCCAAAATATCACCTGCAAAATCTCTAAGACTGAGCACTTGAAACTCAAAAAATAATAATAAATAAAATTACAATATCAGAANAAGAGCCAGATATTCAGCCATTATCAATATTTCCTAATCCTGTAAGCTCAGCATATGGCTTACATACATCTTGGAAATTGCTAAAGCCTCAGTTCCCAAAATATCACCTGCAAAATCTCTAAGACTGAGCACTTGAAACTCAAAAAATAATAATAAATAAAATTACAATATCAGAAGATAGGATGTTAGATCATTATGCAACAAAAAGATACTTTCAATAATGTTAGTTTGGAAATTACTACTGGAACAATAAAGAAAATTCAAATTGTAAAAGAAAAACAAGATATAAAAGTGATTGATCATACTTACCAAGAAATGAAACCCTAGAAGTGATATAATGGAGGTAGAAATCGATAACAGGTGAAGTTTAGAGTTTCACCAATGACGAAAACAGTTATAATACAGTGTAAAGCGGTGGTAAGAATGAGGATTGGATGTGTGCGAACCTGATTCTTCACATGGTTTGGACATCGCTTTCTCACTTGGCATGTAATAAAAGTTAAAAAGAACAGAATTAGTGGCAAATTAGGGCGGGATGTGGTCAGATTTGGAGTCTGTTTGGTATAGATTAAAATCGAATTAAAATTGAAAAATTAGTTGTTATTGTTGATTTTTATTAGACGGATGGGATCCAATAACGACCATATTTTCAATTTTAATTGGATTTTAATTGTTACCAAACAGGCTCCGTAGGAACCCAAATTTTTGGATACTTAGGGTGCATTGGAACCACATTTTATTGGAAGAATGTTTCCTGAAATAATGGATTAATAGAGAATGTGTGGTTGAAAAAGAATGAAAAGTTATTGATATAATGAAAAATATTATTTTATTGAAGAATGTATGGTTAAAAAGGATTAGAAGAATGAAAATGAAAATTTTAATGTGTACCAAACATGGGCTTAATAAGTGGATCGGGTCTAAATTTAATTATAGAACCATTTCGATTTTCTAGTTTCATATAATAATTATTTTTTTAATATTTACAACAACGCTACATTAATTCAACTAATGACATATTCAATTTTAACTTTTACAAAATAATATAATCCAAACCCGTGGTATTTTTTGCGTTTTTCTTTGTTGACTTCTTCATAAATTTAATTGTTATAATCACTGAAATAGTAAGATAACAAGCTCACGATAATGAAGAGAGGCGCAGCCGAACTTTTAATTCGATTTCTCCGTAATGGCACTACGGTAGAATAAGAGATTTTGATAAAACTTAGATTCATTTGATTAAGTTGTGCTTGGGCTTGAAATTAGAAATCTAAAAAGAGGAAATTACAGCTAGACATGATTTTAAATTTCCATTTTCATAAATCAAGAATCAAGTTTAATAATATAGAAATCGGGTTTAAATTAATAATTCATATTTAAATATTATAAATTAATACATCCACTAAAATTAAATTGCAAACCAAACCATTACTTCCCTCCATTCTCTCTTCACATTCACTGTCGATTGTCACCNAATCAAGTTTAATAATATAGAAATCAGGTTTTAATTAATAATTCATATTTAAATATTATAAATTAATACATCCACTAAAATTAAATTGCAAACCAAACCATTACTTCCCTCCATTCTCTCTTCACATTCACTGTCGATTGTCACCGTCGTCGCTTGGTCGCAATGAGATGTTGTTGCAGCAACCCACAAGATGGTGGTTACGATGAGGTGTGGTCGTTGTGGTGGCGGATCTGGTGGTCGCGATGATGCTGGAGGATCTGGTGGTCGCGTTGATGGTGGCGGGTCTGGTGGTTGCATTGAAGGTGGTCATGTTGATGGCAGCGGATCGGTTTGTTGTTGTTGGAGCGGTTATTGTGGCATATCAGGTTTGTTGTTGTGGAAAATGGTAGTAGGTGGTGTTGACATATGGTTGATTTCATCCTCAATATT
>CAIGRR010239259.1:0-10375 GCA_903798365.1 Fraxinus sp. 1973-6204 | reverse complement strand
ATTCGGTAGAACATTCGGGTACTGTAGCACGGTCCATTTCCATTATGACATTTGACCATTATATATAAAAAAAATAAAAAATAAAAGTTATAATTGTGAAGTTAAATACCAAAACTCAATAATACCCCATCTTTGTGAAAGTGAAAAGTGGAGAGGGAAAAAGAAAAAAAGTCACATAATCTCTAACATATGGGATCCAGTCGACGTCGTCATTCTCACAGTTCAACCACCAAATGACCCAGTCACCGATGACATTATCATCAACAATGTTAGTTTTTTTGTGGATTATTAGTTTGATTTTTATGATATTTCAAATATTTGTAGATTATTATGATATTTATTCTCCATTATTTAGGTAGATTATTGAGTGTAACAATGATTTAAGAATTTTTTGGACTGAAAAATACTCGATTTCGGTGATAGAACTAATTCGGCGACTGTTTAACAGTTTGGTCAAAACAGTCGGCATGGGCCGATTGTTAACGACTTCCTGGGCCGACTTCGACCCAAATCTCTTTTTTTCTTTTCTTTTTTTTAGCCCACCATTCTCTCCATGTTTTTACTGTTTTATCAATTATTTTCTCTTTATAATAATTTAGTTTTTTAAATTTTAAATAATATTTTTATTTTTATTTTATTTTTATAATTTTATTTTGTTTATTTGTTTATTATTTTTTTTGGAAAATAGTTTTAACTTTCTTAATTATTTTTTTATATTATAAATAATTTTTTTCCAATTTAATTTTTTAAAATTTTTTATGATAATTTTTTTTTCAATTTTAATTAAATAATATTATATTCTTCATTTAATTTTTATATTTGCCTTTTGTTTAATTTGTTTTATTTTTATTATTATTATTTTGAAAATTTGAATAGCCTTGATGATTGGACTGAAGATTACGGGCAATGAAGCAGTTATCGACAGTACTCAAAGAAGCAATAGGTTGCACGACGTGTATTTTTAGGGATAGGGGACGATACTTCTACAGTAGTTGATTGGCGCAATTAGGGAGTGCGATCAGATGTTGGACATATTAAAACTAGGACTAGTCTATATCTGTGAGAGTGTGGTGAGGTGTCATCATATAAAGACTACGATCAACCTTTTTTGTTTGGAAGTTGTTGACAACATCGAAGCCTCGTGACGCCAGAGATGTTTTGAGAACACGGTACACGTCTTCACCAGATCACATTCGAAGCCCAAGGGGTCTTTACGTAAGTACGATACTTATGAATTGTCCTTGACAATGCATGTGAATGTTTAACATAATCAACATAAAAATATTTGTTATACTAAATTTATATATAATAGTTCTATGCATTGCAGATATGGACATATAATATTGTCCCCCTCTTGAGTACCATGTTCGCGAAGAGGGGGGAGACGCTCATGTGAGTATTATACATTTGCAATTTACATTGTATGTCGTCTCAAAATCTTAGCACGTGATCATTAACTAGTTGAAATGTTAATTTGTCGGCTTGAAGTCCTAACTGAGTTGACGCCGTCGACGGAGGAGGAGGGTCGAGGTTTTGTGTGTGAATTAACTATTCCGCATACTCAAAATGACTCGATGTCCGATTACAACCCGAATCTAAATTGGGTATTGAATTGAATATAATTTATTGATTACCGTTTTGTACGAGTTAGCCTATTTTAATTAAGTTAACGATCTTTAATGTTGTTATTTGTGTAGAAGCACGGTCCAATTGATCTACGATTACCTTCGCCCTGGATATCTCATCCACCAGGAGATCACCTCCACCGATGAGATCTCATTCTCCCCCATGACACATTATTATTTAATTGTATAGACGATTGTGGCATTTTCACAATCAAGTATATTAAGATTTTTTGTATAGCACATAAGGTTGATTGAATCAACCAATTCTAGATACAAACTTGGAGAAGAAAGTTAGTGTGCTATTTGTATGAATTCAATTATGATCCATAAATATTGTATATTGTTCCATTCGAAATTGTAAATATTGATTATTTAATGTAAAGTCGTTGTATATTGTATATTATTCATTAGAAAAATGTAAATATTGTTCATTTAATCATTGCGATGATTGGTAACTCTGTGATTCCGCACGTTGTGCGACTTTGTAATTCCACACATAGGTCGTGAAATTACTATTGCAACTTGTTACGAATGTTCTCAATCATTGCGAGGTTTAGTAACTCTCGATCCTTCTTTAATAATGCATTGAGAAACTCCGCATTGTTTGACGTCATCATATTGCATCAACGTCCTGAAAAATGTGATCACGTTCAATGTCCAATTCTCATTTTTGTTGGATACTCCCATGCCGGGAATGATTTACTTCCTATTTCAACTATGAACTTATTAAACTCTTCAACACTACAAGTTTTTGCTGCTCTTCTGAACAATGAAATGATGTTGTTGCCTCAATATGTAGTCTTCAAATTGCCTTGTATATGGTACATGCAATACCCATGATGTGCCCCGAGAAAAACTTCAGCAATACCATTTATTATAGACGTTCCCTGATTAGTTACAAAGGCAAGATCCTCGACTTCTCCAATTACTTCTCTCAGCTTTGTGAAGAACCAATACATCGACAAATCATTCTTGTTATCGACTAAACTGAATGCAAGCGGGTAAATTTGGCTTTTGACATCTTGACATGTATCAATAATTAACTTGTCTTCGTATCTAGCTTTCAGAGTCCATCGACTAGAATTAGGGATTGTTCCTCTAATAAATCATGATCGGGCTTGCTTGTGATCATTTCGATGAATTTCCATTTCGCAAGTATGTTCCCGTGTATACTTGCGAATACTTGCGAACTACCAATAACTTATTTATGTCCATCTTTGTCGCTCACAAACGCCAACAGCAACTGTTGTCGACGCAGATAATTTTCAACAATAATTTGTTTGATTTCTTCACTTTGAACTCAAAATTGTATTTAGTGCAATTTGGTGCACAACTTCTTGCAAATCTTTCTTTGTTTCAAACATTTGCTCGACATGCAAATTCTCATTATCGGGAACCACACGCGAAGAATTAAATGACGGTCCAGTCGATCCAGCCCTTGAGCTCCCACCCCACTCACTTCGTTGACGAGATAGAGTAATCAAATCATTATTTGTAAATTCATTTTTATTCTCGTTGTTCTGACCTACCGAGAGAATTTTGTGCGTAGCAGTGAGATCACGATAATGAACAATTGTCTCAAAAACATCATCCTCACGAGCTATCTCCACTGTATTCCAAAAATCACAACATTGTGATCCCGTCCATCTGAATCTTCGTGTTCACTTATGACAACATTCTTACTCACTAATGTCACGCAAAGAGGAGTCGTGTGCATTTTGTTCAATTCAAATAAATAATTCACTTCAGTATCATACATATGTGGAATTGAAATGGATGAATGCTCGTTGAATTAAAATCTAAGTACCATACCGTACTGAGAGGGATCAACTTTCATCTTATTTTGTAAATTATGGTACATTTTTGTATATGATATACTCGATGTTATGAAAATTGGAATACCACCACGTATATCACTCGTCCATTTCTATACACTCGATCTTTTTCATTCAATTCGAAATTACCTAACAAACTGGGATTACATACACATCTATATAAGGAAACAAAATTTCAAATTATAAGAAAAATAGTTGAAAAATCGGCCTAACAACTAGGTAACTGAATTTTTAATTAAAAAAAAAAAGTCGACTGGGCCGACCGGCTCTGTTAACAGCTGGACAGCCGCTTGCTGTTATGGTTGGCCAGAATAGTACATTGTCATGTATCTTGTCTGAAGAATATACATGTAGATGCATTTTTTTTCTTGTTTATGCTTAAAAAAATTATAGATCTATTAAAAAATTTATATACATGTTAATCTATGTCAAAGTAAGAATTATCGATTAAAACAATATACTAATTTAACGAAAACGAAATTAAACATACGTAAATATACTTACCATTTCGAAATGATAGATATAAAAAAAAATTCTTATTCAGGGTTCGATAAATTTATGAGATTTTGATATTGAAGCAGATGGAAAATGAGAGAGTTTTTATTTGTGTTAAAATAAATATATGAGAAAAATTAGTTGATTTTGGAATTTTATGTGGGAAGTATTTGGTTGTTATTTGTTAACTAAAAGAGTAGTATCTTTGTCTTTTAAACAAAACAATAGTTTATAATTCTACAACATACTTAAGGGTATCTTTGTCTTTTAACACTCAAATGGTCATTGTGAAAATATGCAATCGTCGAAAATTTAAAGTGAAAACTAGTAAGGCTAGACAAAACTCTCGAACCGAAACGAATAGGACCGAACCCGAACCGAACTGAATCGAGTGGTTCTAAATAAGTTAAATACCCGAACGGGTATCTGAATCGAGAACCAATGAGTTTGGGTCGCTCTCGGTTCTAGACCAAGAGCCGAAGAATCGAATAAGAACCGAATCTAAATAATTTTTTTAATTTTTATACTGAATTGATTAAATTTTTTCTAAACAAATTAGAAAACTAATTAAACAATCCAGCCAAGTCTAGTCAAATTATTTTTTTGCTAGCCAACATTTGTTGGGCTTATCCTTCCCCCTTCCATTCCAATTTCATTTGGTAAGCAGCGCTCACTCCCGTATAAACTCAAATAATTTAATAATTTTAAAACCTACATCCCAATTCTAAAATCGATTTTGAAACTCCTTCATTTCACCGGTGGCAGTAGTTATTGATTAAATCAAATAGTTAGTAAGTATTACCAATACTTAAAAATATTTTATTTATATAACTTTTGATTTATATTTAATTTTCTTTATGCAGACTGTTTGAAACAAATGAATTATTGATATGGATCACCGATGTTTTCATATTAGTATCTACTTTTTAGTATTTGTATACATTAAATTAATCTTATTGGACAGTTTGTTATTTATATATTTTAAAATTGAGCTATGTTAATTTGTAAAAGTTACGAATGAACATGTTATTAGTTGTATTTATGTAGTATTGCTGTAAATGTTAAAAAATTTAATTATGGTACGGAATCGAATATAACCGAACCGAACAAAAGTGAACGAAACCGAATCCGAACGGTTCCATAATTATATTTAGACTAGACGGTTCCATTTATTAAATACCCGAAAATTTTGAGTCAGTTCGGTTCTCAAGCGCCCTAAAAATTAGGGAGTTTGGCTAAACCAATTTTAAAAGTACTCCGTAAGAAATAGACAAATTGAAAATAAAATGTATTATCAAATAAAATGTTTCTTGACATACACTATGAACTTTTATGTATTAAAATTAGTGAGTATTTTATTTATTTGTGGGCCGTAGAGGATTTTAATTAAAAGGAATAATTCGACCTTCCATTGTAGTCCTACCCAAAAAAAAAAAAAATGAAATATCGAGAAATTGAAAAATGATTTGGATAATTATATTCACCCCACAATTTTTATTTTTTGTACCATATTTTAATTGTAATTAAAATTCTTAATTTTTGCTCATTATAACATTTATGTCTCTTAACGATTTTTCATGTAATTTTTATCCTCAAACTTTGCATTAATTAACACATTTTATATTTGATAATAATTTTATGTTCAAAAGTCTATTGAAATAATGCAAATAACTAATTTTTCCATCATATTTTTAAAAAATAAATAAATAATAAGAAAAAATAAATTTTCCCTCATTTTAAAGCAAAAAAATATATAATATTTTAATATAAATTATTATCAAGGATGAGACATACTAATTCATGGAAGGTTGAAGATAAAAATTTGACCAAGAAAGTTAAATAAATAAAAAATACGAAAAAATAACTTTTTCCTCACTTTAAAGCATGAAAATATAATATTTTAAAATAAATTATCATCAAGGATGAGACGTACTAAATTGAAGATAAAAATTCGACCAAAAAAAAGTTGAGAAAATAATTGCTACAATAAGCAAAGATTGAAGAACTTAACTGCAATTAAAATGGGGTATATTAAAGAAAAATTGTGTAATATAACCACCCAAATTATTTTCAAGGTAAATTTCCAAATTACTCTCTCCAACCCTTCCTCTCCCCAGCTCGCTCTCTATCGGGAAAATTAACACCGTTCCCTCCAAACCCTCATTTCTTCCCACCCTCGTTTTCCTTCCCTTGCTATGATTTTCTAGAAAATTGATGAGCACGTGGGTGCTTTCTTCCACTCTAAGTTGGGATTTTTTTTAATTCGAACTGTTGAGGGGTTTAGGAAATTGGGATGGTGGCAGAGAACACGAGGGTTGTGCTGTTAATTGTGGTGCAGATCTAATGGTGGGCGTACAGATCTGGTCCTGATTGTGTGGTGGCAGGTAAGTTGATTTGGTGTCAATGGTAATGGTGTCGGCGGTGGTACAGATTTGGTGGCATGGGTTGGCGACAAATGGTCTATATAGACAGTAGGTGGAGGTAGCAATTTGTGGTGGTGTGGAATTAATGGAGGCTGTATAAATCTAGTACCAATTATAGTGACGATGTTTGTGGGGATATGGTCCCGATGTGGTGGACAGCAATTGTGGTGAAGATATGGGGGCATGGTGTTGGCGGAAACTGGTGGATATTGGCAATAGGTGGTGTCAACTTGTGAGAACTTCAAAAGTTACCATTTCAGAAAATCTGTCACATAATTAAGGCATTATATGAGCTACAGGTTCAAAAAAATTGGATACACATTGAAACAAGATTAACGTGGAGTTTAGGTTACGATCTATTGTAACTTAAAATTGGCATAGTGGATTTCAGATAGCAAAATCTTTAAGGTAAAATTTAGGTTTACAATCACGGGCTCAAACATTACTCGGCAAAATAGGAAATACTAAGGATTTTTTTTTTTTTAAAAGTACTATAATTACATAAATTAGTTGGTAAACGGGATCAACTAACCATTAAAACAGTTGCAGAATATATTCTTACAAGCTCTTCATCGTCTAAACCGACTTAAAGAGCACACATCTCGCTCAACGTTATCGAAGAACCCAACAAGACAAACTCACATTGACATCAACTTTGGACCATTATCCGGCATGCCCATCCCAGCAGCTAGCTCAGCATCAAGTTGTGTGTGAGGTGCAGGCCCCATCATTTGCTTCACACTGCGCAAGAACAATATCAGTTTCCAATCAAATTATTGCTGACCAGGGAAGTGAATATTCAATTACCCAGCCATAAACCCAAAATTTTCACATACAAACCAAGAAGATTAAAGACATCCTTAAATCACAATCACTACAATAATACGTAAAAGCATATGGTTTTCCCAAAAAGATTCAAACAAGCGACATGTAAAACTGTAAATGAGCAGTTGCTCCGGTAAATTGCACTAATGACCACTATACTTTCAACAAAGTTTACCATTGGCCAATGAACTTTAAAGCGTTTCTGATTAGCGACTGAAATTACAAACCAGTGACACCGTCTATTAAAAAATAGACAGAATGGACGGCATGGATAATGTATAATTCACACGTGGAACATTTAACCTTTAGTTTTCGCTGTGTCGCGAAAGTTCAATGACTAGTCATAAACGCCGTGGAATGTAGAGAGCCTAATGGAAAACATTGTGGAAAGTATGGTGGCCAACGGGATATTAACCAATACTTTACTCTCATATTTTAGGGATAATATCATATTTGGTCCCAACTTTTCAAAAACATGTGGTATATAACCCTAACATTTCAAAATAGCACCAAACATCACAATGTACATTTGAGGAAATAGGCATGGTAGGTCTCTAATGACGGAATCTGTCTATTTCAGCAGTTAAGATCAAATGAAAAGACAAAATTGTCTCCCATTTAAATAAATACAAAAAGAAATAAAAATATAAACAAATCTACACCAAAAATGAAGAATAACAAAGAGACCCTCCTTCACCATCAACCCAATTGTTGCAGACAAAATAAAAAACAAGGGGCTTCTTCCTCCTCAAATTGGAGGGGGGAATCCCCCTGTTCTGCTAGGATGGGGGAGAAATCCTCCTTTTAAAGTTCAATTGCATAAGGCATCTATTGATGAATACACCATGGTATCTAGAGACTAGAACAAGAACAGAAGATTCAATAGCTGTAGCGCATTCATAAAGCAAAGAGCTCCATCAAATTCAGAAGTTAAGCACTCCATCTAAATCCAAGATCCTACCAAATAATTGCTTAAAAAGGAAAAAAAATAATAATACATCTATGCTAATATTCATTATCCACTGTCTGAAAGAAATTGCAGGCAAGATACATAGAAAAACCGTGGCGCTTGAGAAATTAACATGTAGAAATACATGGATGGCACCAAATTAATCACTGAAACAGGAAGTCCAATTATTTAAACACCAAAAATTGAAAAATGATGATTAAATTCTGCATACCGCCTCCTATGCTTTTTAGTCTTGAAATGATCATCCCTCACCGACACGTTAGCGAAATAACGACTGTAAAAAAAATAAAAATAAAATACAATAACTAAGATTGAGAAGTTTATAAGATATTTTCCCACAAAGGTTAAATCAAAATAAAGAAATTACTCGCAGTGTAGACAGTAATATTGGCCCATTCCGGGGAGGTCTTCGTCAACAGGCAAGGGTTTCCCCTCTCCCTCTGCTTTATGAAGGTCATCATAAACAGCATCGTCGCGTAAACAAGAACCGGTTAAGAAAAAACATAATNATTACTCGCAGTGTAGACAGTAATATTGGCCCATTCCGGGGAGGTCTTCGTCAACAGGCAAGGGTTTCCCCTCTCCCTCTGCTTTATGAAGGTCATCATAAACAGCATCGTCGCGTAAACAAGAACCGGTTAAGAAAAAACATAATCCGAAATAACTAAAAGTCGACGTAAGATATTACGAAGTAACTACAGCTAAAAAGGATATCTTTAAGAAGAAATTTGGTGCGTCGAGCAGTTTTGTGAGAGTAGCGGCGCTTCTTCACACTCCGGTGCGGACACTTTCCACCCATCTTTCGTTATTTTTCCTCAATTTGTGAAATTAGGGTTCCCTTTCTTCGATTTAGAATCCTAAACCCTAGAATGAAATAATTATCGGGTATGTACTCTTATGTGTGCTGCACGACGTCGTTGGTTATTTGGATTTAGAGAAAACATTTTATCATTTGGGCCAATATTCTGGACTAGTCTTGTAAAGCCCTAATCCAAAAGCCCATAAGCATATGAGAAGAATCTAAAGCTACAACCTTTACCGTCAGTCAATTACTGAATATTGAGGCACACGGAAATTTTCGTATCTACATCGTTACAACATAAAAATTCAGAACTCAAAAAAGCATTATTTTTGGCAAAACATATCCCCATTTTCGTGTGGAGCTGATCATCTTTCTTTTCTTGCTTTACTATCCAGCCATCAAGAGGTTGCCTCTGTTGCAGAAATCCATAATCTGATCTTATTATTTCTAGTTTGTAAATGGAATTGTTTCATAAATTATTGTCAAGTCTGATTCACAGTTCGAGAATATGCTGCAATTATTTGTATGTCAATTCGAAATACAACTAAATCTATACTCATGATTCACATTCCTCGTCATTTTGATTTCACGATTCACCAAGTTGCAACTTAACTTTTGTCAGTAAATATGGTATTTCGAATCAGATTCTAAATTCCTATTTCGTTTGTGAATAATTATTATGTTTCATCTTGGCATGTGAATATATGGATGTTGGGATAAAATATATTTCGTTTTTTAGGATGGATGACCGTATATTTTAATCCATAAGTGGAAAATATTATTTTTCAATTTTCATACATCTTTCGATTATAGCAATATTTTGGATTTCTTAATATTAAAATTCAATTTCGTAATTACTAAATCATTGCTTATAGGATGTCTTTGTGTTAAGGCTATGTTTGTTGATTAGTTTCATATGTATGGTTATATATTGCAACCCATAATCCAAGAATAACTATGCACTACATCACTCGATAAACTTTGATAATGTGACATATTGTAGATGAAGTTTGAAATATTGACATATTGTGAATGAACCCCAATATATAAACCATAATCACGCTTGTATTGATGATCAAACAATGCTTTTGTAATATATTTTGATACAAACAATAGTGATGTGAATTTAGGTGAGTATCGATGAGATATGATTCCTCGATTTCTTGAAAGTGTTCTGAACGGAGGTTTTCTGGAATGAATACGAACCAACGGGAATTAGGATATTTAGACTGAAAAATTATGGGAAGGGGCATGATTGGGGGGGAAATTCTCATATAATTGGTTACCTATTTAGCTCATATTTGAGCCATATCAAAATTTTCATTCTAATTCTTCTACCACTTTCAACCACATGTTCTTTAATAAAATAATATTTTACATCACATCAATAACTTTTTCCT
>CAIGRR010239232.1:0-13144 GCA_903798365.1 Fraxinus sp. 1973-6204 | reverse complement strand
ACCCGTCAATTGCCCACCCCTAATTGAAACATGGAACAATTTTGATATAAAAATTAAACAAAACTTAACCGATGATCGACACAGCTATTTTCCAGCATAGCTATTCTCTTAAAATCTACAACATTACCAAACCAAGCCTTCAACACGGGTTTGGAAACCAGTTAAGCACTATCTGTAAGGCCTCGTCATAGGGTAAGTATGTATATACAGTGAAATTGCAAGGAATGAATACGAGAGAGGAAAACTTTAGGCGGAAAAATTTGTTATTATTTCAACTGAATAAAATCCGGATGGAATGCACAGCATTTGCAGAGAAAAATGGAGAACGAAAATGTCTAAACGAACCTCCTATCTACCAATGCAAATGACTAAACTAACCAACTATCAATTTATGCATCAACATATACTGTAGAAATTAATTATGAGATTCATGGTACATGTCAAAACTTTTATGATTGATCTAACAAATAAATCATCTTTTAATTAATTTAATGTCATTTATGTCGACCTCATATAGATCGAGTCTACGATTTGATTCGATTCGATCCGACAAAGATTGAAAAAATTATCATATATCTCTTTTGACTGTTATCCCAAAGATGTCACATTTTACATGTTTACTAATATAAGAGGCAAGTGGACTAGATGCTTGCCGGGGTCTTATTATGAATGTTCACATTGTATCTTTTCAATTTCTACAACAAAACCTAGTAGTGTGTTATACGATTCAATAGTTATTACGTGCTTTTTAATCGTTTGAGCCACATTATTTTGGAAGAATGTATTCTGAAATAGTAGATTGATGGAGAATATATGGTTGAAAAAGAAAGAAAAGTTATTGATGTGATAGAAAATATTTTTTTACTGAAAAATATGTGGTTGAAAATGAGTAGAAGAATGAGAATAAAAATTTTAATGTGTACCAAACTTGGACCGAACCACTCCGAAATCTGTATTATGGTTTATTTTCATTATTAATATAATATGCTACCCATGGTGGCTTAATTAAAAAAAAAAAAAAAAAGGCAATCAATAAGTGTTATAATATATCTATATTCTTTCTTCTCCAATTATTTTTATTTTTTACGTATTTAATATCGTGAGTGATTGCTAACTAGCCATCAATCTTGATCAAGTTTCCTTTAGGTCAAGTGGTTCATCTGCCGGTTTGGAGCTAAAAATTGCTAACCATTTCTAATTTTGTTCTGTATACAACTAGTGAAACTAATCCATACAATAATAAAGAATAATGTTATTCATAGTAAAGACTAATGATAATCGTCTTACGTGACATACTTATGACAGTTTGTTATTTAATTAATTAACGTAGTAGTTTTTTATTGCCTCATATATATCAAATAACAAACAGTCACATATATGTTACGTAGGATGACTATCGGTAGTTTTCACTACTAATCACGAGACTTCAGCATTTTTCAGCAGTAATAAATAATTGAGAAGGCATTTTTCAGCATTATCTGCGAGATTTCAAAGTGATACTAAAAAATGTGTTTTGTCCCTTGATATTAATTTATCAGTTTTGAACATGGATTTTTTTTTTCTTTTAAAATCTATTTTATTTCAACAACGTGCGTCGGTCCACGTACACGTAAATAGCTACAAGTGAAACATTTCGTTGAAAAAAAAAAAAAAAATGAGAGAGAAGGAAGAAGAAGAAGAAGAAAATGTCACTTTCAACATAATTGTTTGTTTGCTAGTAGCTGCATTTTTGTTATGGAACAGTCCGACTAATCCCAAAGACAATTATTTTTTGAGTGTCAAGCGGCAGTACTGTGATTAGAAAACCACCCAATTATCTATTAATATTTAGATTAGCAAAATCAATGATTAGGAATTGCTTGATTATGATGTCGACTGTATGTTTTATTGTTATTTGTTGTGGAACACATTGCCTTTGCATTGGTCAAAAAGATTATAATTTCCTCCAACACTTATTGTCCTTCAACTCTACCTTTTCAATAATTTCACCAAAACTTTGTCCTTTAACTCCTTTGCAATAGTTTGGGGGTCGGTTTGAACTTCACCTACTTTCCTCGAAATCTCAATTGAAAGATGGAACCTTAATTTGTCATAGTTGGATAAGTGGAATTCAATTTGATTTCAAATTTCACTGCCGTGTCGCATTTCATCGCCTATTGTTGACGAAATATGCCTAGTTGACAATCATACTATGATTGAGTTTTCCCATAATCGCCTAGATACGAAGAAGTATGGAGATGTCTTCATACTAAAATGTTAAGAATTGCTTTAAAATTTTACGACGTGGAGTGGTGGTAAATTAGCATATCACACAGTAATTACGTGAAAGATCCATTGATGTATGGTTGTCAATTAATCAATTTTCATCATTTGGGAGACGGCATATTACAGCGCAGTGTAATTTAAAACAAAATTTTAAAGTTTAGGGATTCGATCAAAAACTTAATTGACGTAGAGTGACACAAATGAGATTTAGCTGAAAATTTAGTGACTACAAATAGAAATTACCCGATAATGTGTAAAAATCCTCTGCTGTTTTGGTATAGGTTTCTACAAGTTTATGTTAGGTAAAGTGTACAAGATATTGAATATTTAATTAATTATTTATAAGAGCGTTTTCTAGATACTATAGTGTATGTGATGGGACATATATCGTTTGTCAATTCTTATTAATTTCTAATTTATAAGAGAGTGTAATTTCTCCATCAATGACAAGATATTATTATTTATAAAATATCAACTTTCTAACTAGAACTATTAGACTCTTAATTCAGTATAATCATAACGTATTATGCAATCCTTCGAGAAAGCGTGGATCCAGTTGATTGGGACGGTTAGCTTTCAATTAAATATTTTTCCATCAATGAAAAGATATTATTATTTATAAAATATCCAAATTATCTCAATTTGATTGTGGAAACTACAATAATTAAATTCACGGTACATGCCAAAACTTTTAAAGTCGAACTAATACAAATCATTTATTATTTTGATTCTTTTTTTGAAGTTGACCTCGCATAGATCGAAAACATCGTTATACATGTCTTAATTTGATTTTTGTCCATAAGATGTCATATTTTACATGTTTAATAATTTAAGAGGCAAGTGGACTGTATGCTTGTCGATATCTTGTAGTGGGATGTTAACATTGTGTCTTTTCAATCTATGCAACAAAGGTTAATTGTGTCTTTATACAATTCTATGATTAAGTTCATTTCGATTTTTTTTAGAAGCGACATCGATGACAAGAAACATATAATTCAAAACCCTTCTCCATGACTAGCAAAAAGGTTTTGATGGGTATATTTGGAACTTTAGACTTAATTACGCTAAACAAAATTTAACGAGTACAAAGAGACCATTAGTTGAAGAAAATCTATGCTCAACGTGTTCGATAAAGAGGAGTATGATTGGGGTGCACGATTGTATTTCCTGGCACATACGAAGAATTTTATAGTTGAACTAACATTCATCATCCGATTCTTTTTTGATGTTGAACTCGAGTAGACCGAGTTCACGATCTGACCAAGACAGAAAACATCGTTATACATCTCTTAACTTGATTGTTGTCCCTAAGATAGGATTCTTGAAACGTAACCAGCTGCAGTACAAAAAGAAATCTGTTTGTTAACTATCGAAATTGAGAAATTCTATGGCCCATAAGCTGTGCTGTGAAATCTTTTAATTGTACACAGATTGAGAATTCTTAGCAGGACCTGATTGGAAGTGCACCTAGGGGTCTTGAACTGGCTCAATGCTGCACCATTTGCTATGAAATTATCCATAATCTTTTTGAAAGTCCCTTTCTCCACAATGCAAAGTTCAAGAGGTCCAATGGAATTGCTTCTTCTAGACACAACATATCCATGATCAACAAATGAAGCATCCATTTCTCTACAACATTCTTCAAGAATCCTTTCTTCAACTTCTCCTTTGATTTCCCAGTAAATTATGTAATGACCCGGGTGTTTTGCGACCTCAGCGTGGCTAGTGAAATCGACTAGCTCGGCTCTAGCTTTTCTCAGTACTTTAGAACCCTTTTCCACCACCAGTTGAAGGTCATTTTCTGTATTCTTGTCTATATTTACAGTTAAGATTAGCTTTCTCCTGCATATGAAGTTGAGTTTGGGAGTGTTTCTGTGGAAACCAACTACTTCTACCACATCTCCTAATCTATACCTATAAAGCCCTGCATGCATTGAAGAAGTTAGAGATTTAAAGAAATAATCTATGACAAATATCTCACAAGAACTAAAAATATGTTTCAAAAGTCTTTTCAAGCAAAATCTGTAGTGCATGTACAATTTATCCTCAATCCTAGGCATCTTATTTGTACAATCCTCTATAACAACCTTAGCTAGTGCAGGAGAAAGACCCTAAAAGTACCACAAACAAGCAAAAATCACAAAATCGAGCTAGAACTTATTTTTTCTAGGAAGAATGGAGTCATTTGTTTAAAAATCTAAATTGGGTTTTTGATTAAGCCCTTGTTTGTCATCCATTTTTTCAAACATTGTTTGCTACCTCCACCACATATTCACTCAATAAATTATTCTACACACAAACCAATAAAATTGCTTTACTTTTTAACCGCACATTCTCCAAAAGATACTATTCAAAACTCTATTTCTTCTCCCAAAATGGGAGACAAACAGGCCATAAGACTGAACTAGAATTTATTTTGGACATTACGATGACTTCTAAATCTCATTCATACAACTCTTTACGGAGTGTATCGTATCGGAACTTCTAGTTTCATCTACTTATCCAAAGGTTTTTAAACAATTGAAAACTAATGTTGTATAAGGATAAGACTTTTTTAAGTTTAGTATCAATCAATTGTATAGAGATTGGCAAGTTGTAAGATGACAACATGACAGTTCATGAGCATGTGGTCCATGATGTACTAGATGATAATTCAGGCAGGACAACAACAATTTTGTTCAAAAGTTTGAGAGCCTAAATATTTGGACGGCTAAAATTTATTTTCCCATTTGGCTACCTTGAAAGAGTGGTTGATCTTGAAAACCTAAATGAAATATTCTCAAGTAGAAGGACTTGCAAAAGAATGGTGTTCACGGTGATAGAAAGGCACTTATTTACTGTATTTAACAATCACAAAATGTCTATTTACAAGTCATTTCTAAGTGAAAGAGTATGATTTAACTTAAATAAAAAAATAATAATTGGCAATACTAAAAAAATGTTAATTATAATAAATGCATCTCCTATCTAGTCGTTTAAGGTCTTCGATGAAGTGGTTAACATGACTATACTAGAGAATATAAATTCAACTTTGTTGCCACCAATTTTTAAAGATCGGGTATTGCCCCGGCCTTTGATTAGAAAAATGAATGTCTTGCATGTGAGATATTAAGGGCTCGTTTGACAAATTTTTAATAAAAATATAGTAAATTTTGATAAAAATTGATAAAATATGAGATCGAAAAGCTGATAAAAGTTCTACGAAAGGTGTAAAAGATAGAAGAAACTCCACATGTTCTCTATGCATAAAAGATAGAAGAAACTTTTCTATCTCTCCACGCGGAAAAAAGTCCTTAGAAGTTGCTTGTTTTGACTTTTAAGCAAAGAGAAACATAACTTTTTTTTTTTTTTTTTTTTTGTATAGTTAATAAAATTTCAAGACAAAATCAACAATTAATTTTAATCACGTAAACATTTTAACGTTGGCTAAAAATAAGTGGCTTTGTTTACTAAAAGTTAAAAAAACATGCACGAAGATGCTGAGATTAATCTAATTTACTGACCTGTGAAAGTTGTCAAAACAATCTCATATTGTTGTCCAATCTTGACATTAGAGAGTGGCACAGGATCATCTTCTACAAAATCATCAATCACTGATTTTCCATCTTCATTCTCTGATCTATTAAGTGGTATGAATTCAAAGTAAGAGAAAGTGGGCACGACAGCAAAACTGACTTTCTCTGGCGGACAGCAAGGATCCACATTTACTCCAATCCAGCTCTCTGTCGACCCATAATCAGCACTCACCAGTGGCAAATCTCCTGCATAATGCCTCAGTTTTGTTAAATAATGCTGCATAGATCCTGTCATTATTGAATACGCATATTTCGCATTTGGCCACAGCTTTGGAATCAGTCCATACCAATCCATTTCTTCCAATTCTACACATTTGGATTGAACCCTTTCTGCCAAAGATGGATTGGGTACTGAAATTATATCGAGAACTGCTTTCCTGACAGAGGGAATGGTGATTTTTGAACATAGGGTTCCATCCCTGATGTCATTGCATATATCTTTCCAAGACTCCTCAAATGATCTGAATGATTGGATTATACTGAATGCAAATGTGGAGGCTATGAATTCGACTTGATCGTTAAAGTATAGGCCGAGAAGGAGATGACAGTAGGTGGATTGTTTGTAGTCTCCACTTGAAATGACTTCTTCGGGGCTACAAATGTATGACTTTGTCTCTTGTTGTTTAATCTTGAATTCCTCACTTGCATAGTAATGAGTTGTGGCTGTTCCTACTGTTATGCCACTCTTCGTTTTGAACTGTTTGCTGCTGTATATGAACTCAAGGATTCTTCCTCCCTCTTTTATTGGAAAAAATCTAGCACAACCAGCAAATGAATAAAAATCTCCTGTAAGGAACACTTCAGTATAAACAAGAACATCGAAAAAATTTGTTATCCATTACAGATTAAGCTTTTAAACGAGGTTGCGATAACAAAAATTGTTGTGAGTTGCTCTTATTTAGGGTAAAAAGGCCTTCACTATACCAAAATAGACTTTCTATGACGGACATAAACACAGACCATTAGCAATCATAGATCACATTAAACTCTCTTTGACGGGGGAAAAAAAAAAAAAAGAGGATACCCGCATACAAGACGGCCCATTAACCATCAAACACAGCGTTTAGAACACGTTGTGCATGAGATAGAGAGCAAACAGGGTTAAACCTTGATCTATAAGCTGCTGCAAGCTTGAAAACTTGAAGAGTAGTCTTGGAGCTATGGCTAGTAAAAGGCACGTACTTCTGTCGGCCGTCAGTAGTTCCGGAACTGTAGAAGCAGTTAACCGAAAAACAAAAGCATTATGAGAAGTAAATACAAATAATTCCTGCTAATGGTCTATGGATATGCACAGAATTTGGGATATTTTTCTTTGGTCATTCCAATTATTATTATGGGACTTCTTTTCTAACCAAAGCTAAACAAGTTTCGTATTTGTTTCATCAAGCATATGCAATAAATAACAAACTAATCCATGTTCTCAACAAATTTGGGATCGACTAAACTATAAATCATTCGAGGCTCAAAAAAGGGTTTTGAGCACTGACCTCAAGGAGAGAGTTGTGATAGGTTCTTGAGTGATTAGAGGTGCTTTTTCTCCATCAGCAATCCTTTGGAGATAAGGTTCAAAATCTGCATGGGAAGCAAGAGGCACCAAAGAGGTGTAAAGCGATTCCAATGCACTATCTTCCATATCTTCAATACTGACTTCTCCTATCCACTTCTTAAGATACTCCACAGCAAAATTGAGTTGCAGAATCCGACGAAGTGTCTGTGTTTGAACGCTGGGCGCATTTTCGGAAACGTCCTCGAACCAGCTCATAATGTCACAGGAGATTCGATTGTCCATAGCTGGTTCGATGTGGTTAGGGATGCCTCTCTAGCAACCACAATACTGTATGTTAATAATAATGCAATTGGACGGAGGAGCCCACTTGCTCTAAATATATCTTCTTGATTTTAATACGTCAAAATTGTTCTCCTTTCAAAAGTAATGAAAATCAGTGATACATATGGCTATACAGTACGATACTCTGTAGACCACAAGACTTCTGAAATCAAAATTGTATTCTTTGATATGGAAAGACTCGACAGATTCTTTTATAATGCACGTGGATGGATGAGGCCACAAAGGGCCCAGAAAACATGGTGAAAGCCTAAGGTACAAGGATATCCATGTTTGGTTTAATTAAAAATGTTGATAAATTATAATTGAAGTTAATAATTAATTTTAATCACACATTTCTTCAAATATATAATTTTTATCAATTTTTCAACCACTAATTTTGCCCCTATTTGTTTCCACTACTCTCAACAACAAAATAAGAAATTTGACCTTTTTTTTCAAAATAGTGGAGCACACTCACTCACAAAATGGTCAACTATTGCGGCTAACCACTATTTCAACGGTAAAATTTCTCATTTTTTGGGAAACAAATAGGGTTTTATCAATTTTTATGAAAATCTAATAAAAATGTGATTTTTAGTAAAACCAAACATGGGCTATTTCCCTACAATTCTTCGGTAAAAAATGACAAAGTTTCGATGTACAAGTTGTATTGATATTCGAAGACATAAATTTAACAAATGAGTTTGTATTTCTCATTGAGAATTAAGGTTTTATAACTAGGCGATTTCACACTGTATAGTGTCAAGGGTTAAATCTCACGTCCTAAACTAGGTTATGAAGAATTTGAAACTCGTAAATTTTAATAGAGCCCCGTCACTTATTTTTTATTTAGAAAGATTGCTTAATGCCAGATGTTGATGAGTTAAAAGGAATATTGTGTGCTGCGGCATGGGGTGCATTAAGGACAAAGTATAAATAAATAAGTAAATTGTCTCTTTAGCTATGTTTTCAAAGAAAGGCAAAGTGACATGTTTTTGTGTCATGTAAATTAATTCACGCGAAACATGAGTTACATGGCTTTTCAAATATTATTGTAATATTGTCTATTTTCAATTGAATTATGTCTAGAGATTAAAAGTCAATTTATGTTACCTAAACTTTGTTTGAATGGAAGAAATTGGTGTGAAAGGGTACAACTTTTTGTCAAGAATGACTACATAACTTTGAATGAGATTACAGCTCATTTAATCAAAAGACAAAAACAAAAGCCATGATTGTTAAAGGATGCCTAACCTTGTGCAGTTTCTCATTTGGTAACATTTGGCCGGTGCTGGGTCAAGGTTTTTTTGGCTTGTCAGGCTATCTTGAAAAATTGTAAAAATTGATAGCAATGATAAATTTCATATCAAATAAAGATAAAAGTATAGATCAATTTTTAATCCGTGGAAAATTAAACTAGACTGTAAATCTTAATAATTTGTTTTGTTATGAATTAATCGCAAGATAATGACAATAATAAAATAAGACACAACAATTTATATAAAAATCCAAGATGTGGAAAAAAACACATGCAGATGAGGAGAATTTCATTATAATCAATAATAAATATGTTTACAATATCAAGATTTCAATACTCTCAATTGAAGTCTAAAATCTCTAATTGTCAAGATGTTATTAAAACTATGTTTGACCCCCATTTTATGAGAATGAGAAATTTTGGAATAGTGATTGATGGGAGAATGTGTAGTGAAAAAGTGGTGAAAATTTTTAGATTTGTGTATAATATTATTTTATTTGGAGAATGTGTGGTTGAAATGAAAAAAAAAAGAAAAGAAAATGAAAATGAAAATGAAAATGAGAATAGAATGGGTGCCAAACAAGGGATAAATGTATATATAGAAATACAAACCCATCAAGGTGGCGCCTCGGTGCCAACAAGCCAAGGCCCTAGCATCAGGGCCTGCGTCTTGCAGGGGCGCTGCAATGATGGCTAGCGCCGTAACGCCCACTTTCAGTAATCATGCCTTCAAGATACTTTTCTTCATCTCAAAGTCAGTTTCTAAACCAAACTCTCAATCCTTGATGAAATTTGATCTTTATTATTTAGGACTCACAAAACAAAAACTCATTCAACTTCTTTTATTCAACAAAACACCAAATCACTTGGAATTTGGATCACACCACAAGAAATCTCCACGTTGAACCAAATTCCAACACAAAGAATTCAAAAGTACATATCCAAGTAAACACCACTCCACCTTTTCCAAACAAATCCTTATGGGTTAAATCAATGAAAAATATCAATTAAGTTCAAACAATGCTCAAATTTAGCAATGAGAAGTGGTTTTGTCATCGTATCAACAGAATTATCCTTGGTATCAACTCTGTTTACTACAATATCACCACAAACAATCATATCATGCACAAAACGATACCTCGCATCAATGTGTTTAGTACTCTCCTGAAACATCTGATCCTTACTCAAGAAAATAACACTCTTACTATCACAATACACAGTAGAAATCTGCAACTTTTACTGATTTCGTCAATCGATCATCTCAACTACCTTACTATCGCAATACACAGTAGAAATCTGCAAGTTTTCACGAATTTCACCAATCAATCATCTCAACTACATAGCCTCCTTACATGCCTTTGTGATGGCCATGTACTTTCAGTAATCATGCCTTCAAGATACTTTTCTTCATCTCAAAGTCAGTTTCTAAACCAAACTCTCAATCCTTGATGAAATTTGATCTTTATTATTTAGGACTCACAAAACAAAAACTCATTCAACTTCTTTTATTCAACAAAACACCAAATCACTTGGAATTTGGATCACACCACAAGAAATCTCCACGTTGAACCAAATTCCAACACAAAGAATTCAAAAGTACATATCCAAGTAAACACCACTCCACCTTTTCCAAACAAATCCTTATGGGTTAAATCAATGAAAAATATCAATTAAGTTCAAACAATGCTCAAATTTAGCAATGAGAAGTGGTTTTGTCATCGTATCAACAGAATTATCCTTGGTATCAACTCTGTTTACTACAATATCACCACAAACAATCATATCATGCACAAAACGATACCTCGCATCAATGTGTTTAGTACTCTCCTGAAACATCTGATCCTTACTCAAGAAAATAACACTCTTACTATCACAATACACAGTAGAAATCTGCAACTTTTACTGATTTCGTCAATCGATCATCTCAACTACCTTACTATCGCAATACACAGTAGAAATCTGCAAGTTTTCACGAATTTCACCAATCAATCATCTCAACTACATAGCCTCCTTACATGCCTTTGTGATGGCCATGTACTTTCAGTAATCATGTCTTCAAGATACTTTTCTTCATCTCAAAGTCAGTTTCTAAACCAAACTCTCAATCCTTGATAAAATTTGATCTTTATTAATTAGAACTCACAAAACCAAAACTCATTCAACTTCTTTTATTCAACAAAACACCAAATCACTTGGAATTTGGATCATACCACAAAAAATCTCCATGTTGAACCAAATTCCAACACAAAAAATTCAAAAGTATATATCCAAGTAAACACCACTCCACCTTTTCCAAACAAATCCTAATGGGTTTGTCGGGTTTTGATACCCAATAAATTCGGGCAATGATGTTAAATCGGTTTTATAGTTTGGACTAGGCTTCACAGGTCTCGATCGATGATTGAAGTAAAATGTCGACACCACAATGATCGAACCATTCCGATAACATAAGCGGGCCATTTGAAGTAGCCTAATTTATTAGTGTTGCTCATGGCCCGGCCCATTACCTTGGACGGCTTTAAGGTTGAAAGCCCACATTGTTATCTTTTAGGCTCCTTTGTGGTTAACCTAAAAGCCCATTAATTTGGTATATTTAGTGGCTTACTTGTCTTGTGTTTTAGTGTGGAAGAAAGTTGGAGCCGTGTGTTTTGAGAGAGAAAACCGCCCATTTTCTTACTTAGTGCTTGCCTTGGCCTCTTTTTCTCTTCTAGCCTTTGTGGCTAACACTAGTGGCTACCTTCTTCACACTGAGCCCTTTGTGGGCTGATTCAAGTTGCAGTAACCGTTAGTTGGGTGGTGGTTTCGATTTGGAGATTGGGTTGTTGATTTGTGGCGTCGATTGGAGGTTTTTCTGTACTCGGTTGGTTGTAATTGGAGGCCCAAAATTTTACAAATGGTATCAGAGCAAGGTTGGGAGGATTTTAGGCCAGAAATCAGCAGAAAAATCGAGCAGAAATCGGCCAGATTGCAGGTTTCAAAAACTGCCCAGATTTTCAAGAAATTTCGGCCAAACCAGTGGCTGGTTGGAAAAACGGACACCACGGCGGACTCAGCAGGTGGAGGCGGTGCTGGGGGAGCGGCGCATGCCAGACATATGTCGGCACGTCGACGGCGCGTGAGGCCCACGCGCAGCACTGGCTAGAGCGCGTGCGGGCACGTGAGCCATATTCGGCGATGTGGTCTTAAGGCAGTTTGTCTAGGACGTCAAGACGGACCTTACGGTGTTGTTGGATTTTAGTTTCGGGCAATACGTTGAAATTTGGACGATTTTGCCCTTGGATGTTCTGGTGCCGGGTGCCGTTTCGTGTTGACGGAAGCTTTGGGGTGGATTGCGGTAGTCCCAAAAGGGTGAATTTGCAGCTCTCGATATTTACGGACCTCTAGACGTGGTCCGCTCGGTATCATGCTCTTTGCCTTTTATTATTGCAGTTAAAATTATTGTGTAAGATAATTTATTTTTCGCATTAGAAATCATCGTGTGGGGGTGAAGTTAGGTTTGGAGTTGCCGTGAAGGGGTAACAATTGCCTATTGCTAGACTTAAGAATTACTTGTTAATTATTTGCCTTAAATTCTTTGTGAAATTGTTGTCAATTAAATATTTGTCACTATTAGAATTGCACGTGACCTTAGGAAAGTTTATTTGACTATTATTGTGAATTGTATCGATACTTTACTTGTGATCGTCGTTGGCTGTGTTCTGTGCATTTTTGGATAAAATGACGACACATTATGAGTTGTGAATGTTTTAATGAAAATTGTGATTATTTAATTTGGCAAAGCGAAAATATTTTTCATAAAACTTTTTGATGGAAAATGTGGTCTAAGGCAAATGCGAAAATTAAGACGTGTTTTTTTTAACTGCAGTAATTTTAGACATAGTTGAAATAGACTGTCCTAGGAATGATAATAAAGGAAAGTTGATGAGAGTGGTGAGACGAATTTCATGTTTGGGTCGAGTGATGGCATGTGTGAGGTTTATTGAGGGCAAACCCGATTATTGCATGTGCATCCGCGTATAATCCTTTCTGCATGTGTGTGATTGCTCAATTTCATTACATGATTATATGTGCATTTCAATGTATTTGATATGTGCATTGGCATGCATTGGAGTGATCTTATTACTTTGTATAATTGTTTACATGCATAGTGGGTTGAGATCTATGGCGTACTCTGTTTTGCTCGTGAGTGGTGTAAGAGTGTGGTAGTGAGAAGTAAGA
>CAIGRR010239229.1:0-11078 GCA_903798365.1 Fraxinus sp. 1973-6204 | reverse complement strand
TTGAAAAAATGACAATCCCCCATAGGAAAACTAGAAGAATAGAATTCACTTTATGTTGCTCAAGTTTTGGACTTCAGTTTAGGCCATAAGGGGTATCAATAGTCTTTAAATGACAGATGACCTACATCTAGTAAGTTGAGACAAAAACCACGCGCTCGCCGTCGCCTTCCAACCGGCCGGCTCGGCACGGGCACGAGTCATGGGCTTGGAATTGGGCCAAGTTAGTATATATTTTTTGGTAAAATAATATTTGAATTATATTATTTATATTTCTCCCAATTTTCTATACGCGACACATGAAGTCTTCTAGAAACTAGCGGTTGACATTTAAAATACATATCCAAGCGGGTTGTGTCTGTTGAAGACAACTTTTCGACTGCTGTATCTTTGGACACAACTTTTCAACTTCTATATAAAGATCCATATAGCCCGGATTTTATGCATTCCGAAAATCTTACCTGACTTTCTCTTGCAAAATATAATCCTTCCATCATGAACTATTTCATATTGTGCATTTCAGTCCCGAATATTATTTTCGTGTGTTTTAGTCCTCCAATTTTTTAGAGAGGTCAAAACATCATTAGGTTCGTCAGGTTTTATAATTTGGAGTGCTTCTATTACAAGTCGAGATCATTGTATCTTGGGAGATGAGTGCTGGAAGATCGACGAGACCAATATAGGGCATTATAGTCTTAATGAGAAAGATTCGACTCGACCATTATCGTTTTATTCCATTCATTTTGAAGAAAGTTGGTATTCTTCCCAACCGTTTATTCACCTCAAAAGATTATTTCAGAGTATAACATAGTAAAATTATTATATGCTAATAAGCTTAAGACGATAATGGTAAGTAATACTACATCTGTTGTACTCCCTAACAATGCTCACAGGGAGAAACCAAAAAAAAAAAAATCGAGGGAGTGGATTTCAAAATATGGCAACAGAAATGACATTCTATCTAACAACTCTGAATTTGACAAAATTCTTAAGTGAAGATACTCCAACTGTTAAGGAGGATGAAACAAATCCTAAAAAACAAACAGCATTTGATACATAGAGTCATAGTAACTTCTTTTGCAGGAACTACGTCCTCAATTGTCTTGACAATACACTATACAACATTCAGCTAAGACAACTAAATTATAGTGGGAATCATTGGAAAAGAAGTACAAAACAAAAGATACTGGATTGAAGAAATTCACTGTAGGCAAATTCCTAAACTTAAAAATGATAGATTCTAAAACAATGATAAATCAAGTTCAAGAGCTACAAATCATCTTGCACGATATACATACACAAGGTATGAAGTTCTGTGAGTTGTTTGAGCTTGCTACGATTATCAAAAATTACCCTCAATGTAGAAAGATTTCAAGAACTACCGAAACATAAACGCAAGAAAATGGGATTTGAATATCTGATTGTAAGATTAAGAATTGATGAAGATAATCAAAATTCTGAAAAAGAAATCTGCAAATGGTGGAACCAAATACTAGTAAGAAAAGGAAGCACTCAGGTAATGGCAAGCAAAAGAGCAAGACCAAGGAAATTTTTATAACTGCGGTAAAACTAGTCACATCGCAAAGGACTGCCGACAGAAAAATAAAAACAAAAAGGACTAAGTACACTTGACCAAGGAAGATAAATTGTCTAACGATGTGTTTGAACTAATACTCTCAATTGTTGTATTTGAAGCAAATATGGTGGACAATCTGAGATAATTGTTCGTAGACACTAGCACTACTTGTAACGTTTGTGATGATAAGAAGATGCTTTTATCTTATGCTCCTATTAATGGATGATAACTATTCATGGGCAACATCAAAAGTTGTTGGCCTAGGTAAATTAATGATAAAGATGACATCGGGGAAAGAAGTAATGCTCATCAATGTGGTGTATGTTCTCGATATTCGCAAAATTTTGGTATCTAGAGCTTTGTTAAACAAAATGGGTTTAGGCTAGTATTTGAGTTTGACAAGTTTGTACTCACCAAAAATGACATGTTTGTGGGCAAGGAGCACTTAGCCAATGTGTTATTGAAAATAAATCTAATACATGTACTTTGTAATTTTGACATTAATAAAAATAAATCTTCTACTTAGTTGATTGAGTGTTCTAACTTATGGCATGATATGTTAGGACATGATAATGTTAATACTTTACGTAAATTCGTAAACATAATACAATTAAGTAGTTGATCTCAAATGGTGTTATTTCCATAGNATATGTTAGGACATGATAATGTTAATACTTTACGTAAATTCGTAAACATAATACAATTAAGTAGTTGATCTCAAATGGTGTTATTTCCATATATTATAGAAAATCTATAAAAAATCTCGTGGATCCGCTTACCAAGGGTTTACCAAGAGATCAAGTATGTCGATCAAGGGAAATGTGCTTAAAGCCTACTACATAAGGATCTTTGTAATGGTAACCCAACATTGCTAATTGGAGATTCCAAAATCTTAGTTCAATGAGACAACTAAGTTATGAAGATTCAAAAAGCACTTCGGAGTTAACTCCTACCCAATTACTACGATAAGAAAGTTCTATCTACAGAAAGTTTTAGGTTAAATTATACTTTTAATGATTCATATATCTTGGACTATCTAAGTGGGGTATGTCACGTACTCTTAATAGGAGATCACCTATACAAGTCTGAAGTGGGGCCGTGGAACTCGACATTTTGAAACTGTCTGAATAGACATTTCAACTATCAAATTCGACACTTGAAAACTGTCGGGAAATACATTTCAAATAGCGGTTTGACCTTTTGCTATTGTATGGATTTAATATTCGAATGTGCTACTTTTATATTATTAAATGTCGACATATTGATTGTGTAAAATTCTTAACATTGCAATCTGAACTTTTTAGGTATGACTAATTATTTGAGATTTATCGTGCCACATGTGAGGAAGTTTATTCATGTGGATGACGAATGGAAGTGGAGAGGGAACAAAACCACTTCTATTGTAGTTCTGACAAGTATCATCCCAACTGGACTTGTGTTACGGCTAATGGACAAACTTGGTATTCTTGATCCCCACACTCAAATTGAATTGAAGTTCAAAGTCCTGAACATGAATCCTCTAGCTGAAATACGCGAAGAAAGATTTAAATTGATACATATCAGTCATGGGGCTCAAAAAGATGAAGACTTTTATTTGTCACGGCCGATCGTTCAACTGCATAGTGTCTTAAACGATAATGCACCGACACATTAATTTTTAATGTTGGGGCTGTTCCAATAGATGAGAACTTGGATAATGCGTCAAATGGTACATTGGCTATAATATTGTTGACTATGACGAGCAAATGTCATCACATTCTAGGAATTCGAATAGAGTCGAATAGATTATAAGTGTGAATACGTCCGATCTTTTCGAAAGGCAAATATTCTTAAAAAAGAAAGAGTTGTAATCGAAAATTCGTGTACTTGCACTGTGCGACAAGTTCCAATTTCGGGTAAGTAGGTCATCCATCAAAAAACTAACCATTGTGCGTGCGAAATGGATGTTACGTGCTTCGACAGTGAAGCTGTCAGCAATCATCATAATCTGTAAATTCATCAATGTGTACACCTTACGTAGATTTTCATCATAGTGCACATCAACATGCCACAAATTATGTAATTGTTGAGCACATATTGGGAAGATTGGATCATCCAAACAGATCGTATGATCCTACTGCTATGCATGTGACATGGAACATAGAGGATAGTTTACAAAAATTATCTTCATGTTGTCACGTCCTAGGAGAGAGTAACCTGGGGACACATCGAAGTTGATTCTCGTAACTGGTTTCATTACTTCTTCCTAGCATTTGATGCAAGCATTCGTGGTTATATACACTACTTGAGGTCCGTTATTTGTGTTGACGATAATCACATAAAAGGTCCGTATAAAGTTTCACTTCTACTGATAACTACCCAAAATGCCAACAAATAAATTTATATCTTAACATGGGAGATCGTAGATGCCGAAACAAATAAACCGTGGATGTGGTCTTTGTTAGAGTTGAAAGATTTTATAGGTGACTTAGATGAACTCGTATTTGTTTCGGACAGGAAAAACATTATTAAAAAAAGCCATTAATCACTTATTTCCTTTGTCTTACCATGATTGTTATATGTGGCATATGGAAAAGAACTTAATCCAACTTTACAACAACACAAGTTCAACTTTCTATTCAAATTAACTGCTATAACTTATCGTGTTGAAGAGTTCGAACGACTTATGGGATATATTCATAAGGTAAGTACAAGAACTTATGGTACTTGGAGCTAGCAAGTTTTTCATATTGGTCACGAACACTATTCGCTGGACAACAATGTAACATTATGACAAACAATAACGCGGAATCTTTGAACTCAATGTTGAGACGTGTCTGTTCATTACCGATCAAGTGTATGTTCATCATTGCCATCTCTACTGTCACCATCACTTAACTCGTCACAATCACTCTTTTCTCTTGAATCGTCATCACCACCAGACGTCTCATCCTCTGAGCCCTCTTCTATATTCTCTTCTTCATCGGATGTCCCCGTAGACAATCCATCATTTTCTTCGCTGCCCACTTACTCAGTATAAAACTGTGGGACGATAATATTCCTTGCAATGTCATCCAACTCAGGCACGGAAGTATCTTCAAAAGGTACAATAGTGGAGACATGTGGTTGATCACGCTCATCACCAGTTGGACGTAGCGTCGTATACACGTGTAGCTGTGAAAACATAAATTGAGTGTCCATGGGAATGTATTCTATTCAGTTTCCATATTGAAAAATTGACTAGATCATGATCAAATACCTCTTCATTCTTGAAGAATGCTTGATAAGTACATTGTTGTGGTTGTTTTGTAGACGTTATGCTAAGAAGCCTTAGAGATCGATTGCCAAGACTTTCACCAATTTCAAGAACCGCCTCAAACACCCATATCTATCTAAAAATGCCATTGTTACAATAGTTTCCATGCACATAACAATATATTTTTATTGAAATAATAATTAATTCCTTTTCAAAAATAATTATTCATACCTGCATGGCAGTGGAAAATCCGTAAATTGTATAATTGATCTCATTCTCCTTCTTTGCCTTAGCCTCGTGAAATTTCCTTACCCAATTATCCCTAAATCCTTTTAACAGAAGATTGTACCCCACTTTACTCCAAGGGTAGTCAGAAAATATGTCCATGTCACAATTGACAATGTGTCGATATCAATACCCACATTATTATCATGAGCATTGAATACTCATTCGACAATTAAAGCAAGATCGAGCTTATATCGATTAGCTCGAGGCATCGATGGTCGGAGAAAAGCTTTTTCCAGTTGGGCACATGAAATATTCTCCTGGATTTGAAGTATTTGTACTTGAGTCTCCTTTTTTTTCATGACTTTAGTGAACTCATCTCCTTCCAGGGCGAGACCACATTTTAATCTCGTCACGATCGCATACTCTTGCAGCTCAAACCTTGTCAAGTACCCTTGTACATTGAACCACAATTCCTTTGTCTTAACTGTTCGAATGGTTCTAAAAACTAGTTGTTAGATAAATTGGGCGTAGAATTGTATGTCAGGTACGTCGGCCAGGAACCCAAGGCATGATTTACCGAAATCTTCCCGCTTTCAATCATCCAAATTCTTCAATACGATTTTCAGGTACTTGAAATTGTCCCTTTGAGAAATGGGGGCACCTAAGCGTGCATTTTCAAGAATGACGAATTGAATATTTATATGCAAGAAAAATGTACAACAATAAAGGAAAAAAGTTAGATCATAATAATTCGTATATATTGGTGCGAAATACACGTATAAGAAAGCGCAAAAAAATACACGTGTAATGTTCGAATGAACCAAAGTTGGACATGTGGATAGAGGACTGTCAAACTGATCTGTCGAGAAGCTGCCACATGTCAAAAAATACTGCCTTTAACTGACAAGAATGATAGTACATGCCGACAAATGACTCAACTCATTTGTCGATATTTAGTCATCTGTCGAGAATAACTGCGATGAAATGTCGAGAACGACAATTTATCATGACATTAAAAAAATAAAAGATAGTTCATTTGTCGTGAACGGCATGTCACATCGACAGAGACTTTGATTGTGACAAATTAAATAGTTTACATAAAACATTTTAACATAGAGGACAAATACAATAAGATATCTCATATGTACATAAGTTATGAAAATCAACACTACCACGTGCATGACAAGGAAATTAACATAAAAGAAAACATGAAAAATAATAATGAGGGGAGGGAATAATAGAATCTTTATAAAACACATAAAATAATCTAGTTACGTGCACAAAGTTTATGAAGCATAAATGGAAGTCAAAAATATATGACATGTTTCATTGATAGTCCCGAAGGAAGGTTATGGAAAATTATGCCAAATTTAATGACAATAGCAATGACATCCATAAATGTGTCTGATAAGTGCATTTTACACACTTATTTAGACAACAAAATATGGATAATAGTTGGAAAATATATTGGAATGTGGCTTAATTCTATATAAATTTTGTTTTGTAGGATAATTTTGAGGAACATGGTGGAATTGAAGAAAAAGAAGCGGAAAATGACTAAAATGGCAGAAACACAAAGTTTAGGGACCAAAGTGTAAATATTCAAAAGATGACCCAAAAGAAGAAACGAAGATGTAAAAATAGTCGAACACCAGTTTAGTGAATGAATGAAGTGTTGGAAGAAGAAGAAACAAGAAAATGGAGTTGTCCAAAACGCAAAGAATAGAAGTTTGCTTGAACTATGTAGTCGCGTAGTTCTTCTTATATGCAATTGCATGTAGTGCTTCAGAGAATTTCAAAGAGAAATAAACTGATCTATGCGATCGCATATGAGTGTAATATATGGTCACATAGTACAGTTACAGAGAAAAAAAATCTGGTTTCCTTATTTCAATAAAACTTTTATGAGAACAAATCTTATGACGTCTTTTAAAAACTCTAGAACCGTCCAAAATGAGGAAAATATATTCTAAGAGCTTTTGGGAGTAGAGAAAGAGGCAAGAAACACGAAAATGAATTTCAAGACTCAAGAATTCAATTCAAACATTATTTAAGTGAGTCGATTATCTAAAATTTCTTTTGTTTTTTCCTTCTTCATAACATGTTAGGATAGTTTTTTTTGTACTAGGAGAACCATGTAATATGAGTTTTTAATCTTTAGTTTTATATGTTTAGCATTAAAAATACGTTTTTGAATATTGAATAATTTATATGATTTTTTTTTCTCCACAATTATTGTGCACAATAGTTGTTTGAATTTGGTGATTTATTTTATGCATTCGAAAGAACGAAAATATGTTCGACATATATAAATTGTTATAGGGTTGATAGAAAATAGAAATATACCGCTATGTTGTATGTTAAATGTTAATAAAATTTTATACACTTTTATATGTCCGCATCCGTCATAAAAATATAATTAGGTCATATATAAAAGAAAGTTTAACAATACTTGAGAGAGATTGTTGAATAAAATAGGAACATTGATTCATAAAAATTCAATCGTGTTATCAATGTGTAAAATTAGAATTAAAACTAAATATGGTAAGGGAATTTGAGATCTTAGTATGATTGTCATCTATTAAATACATCAATCTGCATTTAAACCCCTACTCATTTTCAATCACACATTTTTCAATAAAATAATATTTTTCATCACATCAATACCCTTTATTTCTTTTTCAACCAAATATTCTCCATCACATCACCAAAAAAATACATTCTTTCCATTTTAATGTACATCAAATGGGGAATGTTAGTTAAGTTACAAATCATTGCATAAATGGATTATTTTAGTTATAATTTTGTCACAAACAAATATATTATAGTATTCTTGTTTCTGTTAAAGTCCCAATAATTAGAATTAAACTAATTAATCTCCATAGGACGATACTCAGACTCAATTTCACTTTAATATTACTTATTAATGAATCGTATACTTACGATGACTTTAATTCAAAATATATTTTCGTAAACAATGCCACTACACACAAGTACTCAAATAATATCACAACCTCGAGTTCTACCAATATTTGAAACTCAAAGAGAACTTACAAGCAATATTCAATAAAGTCCATAGCTCAATATCCTCCCAAATGACTAAATAGATCAAATCACAAAATAAACTAAATTTACAAAACCATACAAGGAAGAAAACAAACTTGAACCCCAATTAACCTATCATATAAGAAATCCTCAAAATTCAGGATCACTCAATTTTTTTTTTTTTATCTCGACAGAAGGTTCCACAACTTTCCAGATTGACAGTTAAATTTGACATTAAAAAGTGGTATGTGACATGATGGGTTAGGTTAGGACATACTTGAATATTAGAAATTTTACATTACAGTGAATAACAACTTAAGTGATGATGAGAACTCTAACATATTAATTACAAGAGATTGAAGCAAAGAGATAAAAGAAATTAGTCAGGTAATGCAGCATATTATATCCAAAACCATAAGTTTACTCATCCAACAACTTTACAACATATTTATTTCCATCACATTCAAGAAAATCAAGAAACTAATATATTTTGCAGTTAATCTAGTTAAGAAGCTTTTCATGAGTAGCATAACATACCAAGATAAAGCTCATAGTTACACATTAATTAGGAACCAAACATCAACAACATAATTGCCAAAAAGAAACCAAGTCCGAATTTTGAACACGTACAAAATACTTAAGCAACAATATCTGTCAAAATGCAACAATAATCTAGAATTATATTTTGTAATTCTTCGTCGTTTTGCTAAATCTACAAAATAATGAAACGAATAAAAAGTTTTCTACTTGATTGGTTATTGGTAAACAATGGAAAGTTTTGAAAGTACGAATATTTCAAAAAGAAAAGAGACGATCAATATTTCATTTAGCTCGCAATAAGACTTTCTTCCAGTTTATAAAGTGAACATAGCATAATGCAATCAAGAGTCAAACAGATGCAAACAAATTACTGTAAGCATAATAGACGATTCTCTAATGTGGATTAAATACTTTATAACAGAATCGACAAATTCTTAATGCCGAGAAAACAATACCTCTAGCCATTGGTGTTCCTCACAGTTTTCCTTCACTTTCTCAGTGATGTTCAGCACTTCCAAACTCTACTCACTCTATTAGATGGTGTAAACACTACACCAAAAATGAGCTTTTGCAACACAGCTTTTGCAACATTTGATAGTTAAGTGTTGCTAAAGGGGTCTATTACAACATTTTGATAAGTGAATGTTGCAATTGGTTAGTATAATTGAGATTTAGCAACATTTTGTAAATAAATGTTGCAAAAAGGTGCATTTCGCAACGTTTATTAAATGCTGCGAAAGATGCGTCTTTTGCAACGTTTTTTAGCAACGTTTTTTCGCAGCGTTTTTTGCAACGTTTTTTAGCAACGTTTTAAAAATGTTGCGAAATTTTTTTTTCGCAACGTTTAAAAAACGTTGCGAAAGCTTTGTCTTCCACAAACGTTGCCAAAGACGATTTCTCCCTATATTTTTTTCCCTGATCATTTCCCTCTAAATAACGTTAGCCCTAACCTTTCCTTCTCCTCTCATCTCCGCCTCTCCTCTCATCCTCCCCCTGCTCTCTCAAAACTTGGATAAAGGGCATCTTCCTTTATTCGTTCGAAATCCCTCTCATCAATACGAGTCCCTTACCCCTCCCCTCTCGTGCCCTCCATGTTTTCCTCTTCTTTTCAATTTCCAATTTCCCCAAATCGGTAAATTTTACAGATTCTTCATCTCAAATTGAGGTCAAATCCTCCAAAAGAACTGCAAAAAATGAGAAGCGGTTCATCGGAAACCACATTTTTGCAAGAACTAGTTCTCTACGCCGTAAGCGCTACTTTGAGCTGTTTGGTTTTGTTCGCGGGTATTCGACATCTCGTCCCGAACCGTTAAGCATCCAAGAAAGCAATTAAACACAAGAAGGACATTGCAAAGCGTTTGGGCCGACCTCTCATCCAGACTAATCCCTATGAGGTTCAAATTTATTTCTATACGTGATGTATTGTATGTTATTTTTCAATTATATACCTTAATTTGTAATAATATTGTACGGTATTGTTATATACTTGTAATTGTTTGTTGATTAAAAAGAGTAAAGTGCGAGTAATTATACTGTGATCAGTTAGGTATGCAGTCTGGATTGTTTTGTGCTTAGTAGTTGCTCAGTTCTTTGGCAGTGGAAAAATTGAAGCATTTTTCCGCTTAAGGTTGAAAGTTGTTTGGTTCCTTATCTTCCGACTTGTGGATTTATTTAGAAAGTGATGAAGGAAATGAAACTAAAAGCAGAAATGGTTTCTTGCTCCATGTTTTCTCTTCAAACAAGAACAAAATTTTGACTAACTAGAATAATGAATTAAGTATGTAGAAGAATTTTCATTTGAAAAAGAAAATTTGTCTATATCTTTGGAGTTTGGAGCGACCAAATGGTTGAAATGTTCATTCTTTCAGTTTTGTTTTTATTTATACATTCTGTAGATTCTCCCTGAACTCTCTCTATCTTATTGGACTGCTCAATTTGTTTAGAAGGGTATGTGAATCTCTCTCATTATAGTAGAATACCGATCTTCTTTCTACAATCTGATTACGTACTAGGCATATGAATTTGTCTGTAAAAAGTCTCAGCGTATCAATTTCTTAACTTAAATAAACAAAGATTTATCTGAGGTGTAATTGGCAAAGCACATTCCGTTTCTTTGATTTAATTGATAATTAACTGGCTGCTGAAGCCTGAAGAGATTCTTTTTTTAATTAATGTGCTATGATTATAATCAGTAATCAATTTTTTGTTTGGTATTTGTAATGTTGGAAGGATTAGTTTGTTTACCATTTATTTTCCTCCAGGAGTTAAATTTGAATTTCTTTTAACTAAAGTGCATATGTATATGCCAACAGGACGACACAATCTTTGCTTTCTGCTGCAGTTCATGTGGCTAATAAGTACTTATGTCAGGAAACTCTTAGTGTTGTATCCTTTCCGTCTATCTTAATTTGCCAGCGAAGCCAATTAGAAGGGCTACCATGTGTCAGTTTTATTGTT
>CAIGRR010239189.1:0-15034 GCA_903798365.1 Fraxinus sp. 1973-6204 | reverse complement strand
TTTGGTTAACATTTAAGAGCTCAAAGAAGGAGATGAATTTTTCTTTTATCGCTTCGAGTTCCGAGAATTTGGGGCGTTACAATTTTTTCTTCTATTTCATTTTTTCTTTTACCCTCTTTGTTTTTTCACTTGAGCATGCCGACCATAGTGGTGAATCCGTCGCCGCTGATCAGCCGTTGTGAGTGGCTAACCTATCACTCTAAACGTGGATTGAGTTCACCGCGCACAGCGGCTGAGAGGAGTTGGTCGTCGCTGTGCACGACGCTCAGATCTTGCGGCGTGCAACGATGAACTTCGAGCGTCGTACAACCGCGGCGACGAAGATAGATTTGCGGTTTGTGACTTTTTTTGTGATGGGTTTTGTGGTAATTTTTGCGGTGGTGATGGTGATGGTGGTGGTCACCCATTTTTTCCTTCTATTTATTTTTTCTTTCACTCTCTTCGTTCTTTCACCGGTGGGTGCCGACCGTAGAGGCAAATCCATTGCCGCTGATCAGTTGCTGTGAGAGATGAACCATCGTCGCTGAACGACGATTGAGTTCGCTGTGCACAACGGCTGACAAGAGTTGGTCGTCGCTAAGCGGGCGCTTAGATCTCGTATCATGTAGTGACGAGCTCATAGCGTCGCTCACAACAGCATAAGCTTTGCTCATCGTTGCGCGGTGTTGTGATCTCTGAAGATAGATTTGTGGTTTGTATCTTTTTTTGCGATGGGTTTGTGGTGGTTTTATGTTGTTTTTGTGGTGGTTTGTGTAGATTTTTGTGGTAATTTTTGAGGTCGTGGTGGTGCTTACATGTGGTGCGCAAGGCACTTGCGATCTGACATTGAGTTTGGTGTGGTTATTTTGATGGTGATTTTGAGTTGATGTGGTGTGTGTTGGTTGAAATGGTGGCTATTTTTGCATTGTCCGGTGAGACGACGATGGTCGTGGTGGGTGGTGGTCGTGGTCGTGGGTAGATGGGATGGGTCGGGGGTGTAACCAATAAATTAATTAATTTGTGATCAATAAATAATATGCGACCTAAAAAATGTATTTGTGACTTACAATTTTTAAGTTGTGACCCCAAAATTAATTGTGATCAATTAATTTGATAATTTGTGATCGATAAATAAGTTGTGATCAATAAAGTTTTGATTTTGTTACGATTAATAAATTGTGGCCTATATAATTTCTTATTTGTGATCGAGAAATAATTTGCGACCTATAGAATTTTTGATTTGTGACTAAGAAGTGACGTTTAACATTGAGATTATTTTAGTTTCCGATTACCAACATGATAAACAATTTGGTAGAATCGCTTTAATGGAATCTAGAGTCACCCGTTCTGAACGGTAAACTGTAAAAGGAATTAGGGATTGAAAAATTAACCTTCTATTATTTTCTTTAAACATATTTAAGGGGAAATTTCTACACTAGTTGCTTAGATAACTTGAATGATTACCGAGTTTTGACTTTGTAGATTGTTTATGTAAAATTCCCAGACATTTTATTTTCTTGTGGGAATGAGTAAATTATAATAGTGCTTGCTTCTAATGCTCATGGTTTTCTTAAATTCTCAGGATTTTGGGACATGTATGATCCCGGGGGATACTCTCTGTTGTTGTACAACTACAAGTATAATAACGAAAACAGTCTCATTTGTGACTTTGAACAAGGTGAGCGGTTTTCTGCAGCAAATAGATTTGGCGTGCACATATGCCTATGGGAAAATGTTGGTAATTGGTTCTGAACCTCCCTTCATGGTGAAGGGATTGTGGCTTTTTCCGTGAGAAAGAGATTCCTGAGTTTGTTCTTGATGAATGTTATGACATGGAGCTTTAAGAGTGGACCAAGGTGGATATCAATGGTGAAGCTCAAAAGGAGCGTGTTAGCCAAATGATTGAAGATGCTGAGCCTTTTGAGGGTGAGTCTCTCTTGGATGTCAAATGCTTTAAGTGAAGACAAATAGCTTGTGTTCCAAGAGGCTTTTTGTAGATTGAGGTTTCTGCCTATCTAAATTATCTATTCCCGTTTTCTAGATTATTCTTTTCTCTTTGATTCAAACACAAATTTCTTCTCTCATCAGAATCTTTTCATTTTCATTTTGTAGAATGTTTGAAAAATTTATAATCTTTACCCCATACCGTAGTGTTTTGGTATGTTTAAGTTCAGCTTGTGTTAAATGTTTGTCTGCACGTTGGTTTGCTGTGTATTGGCCTTCATCATATTCAACTTATGCTTTTCTTTGTATTTTGTTAGGTTAAAGACTTTATTCCCACATTTCGATACTATACTCCGACTTTGGTTAATTGCATTCTCTCAACGGTGATCTTATGGAGATAACTGAGATTAAAGTACATGTAATGTTTTTTTTTTGAGCGGTAAAAATTAATTATATTGATCAAAGTCCATATACATGGTACTCCGGGCATACCCGGGTGAATCAAAATGAGTTACATCTACTATGGGTAAACCCAAGTAATCAAATCAAGGTACTAGACCAAACACAAATCACCTCATTGCTAACAATTCATAACAAGCCAAAACATTAGTATACAAAGAAGACATTCCTTTGTATACTTGTGTTTTGTACAATGCTCTCAATGTTCCACTCGGTCACCTAGATGGTTAGGAAGCAAGGGGGGTCACCCTCTCTTCCTATCAGGTGCTTTTGTAACCATTCTTTGCTCAAGAAGCTTCATTTTCTTTTCCAAAGTTGTGCTAATAGCAGACGTGGATGGATTGTTCTCTGCCACTTCCATGAATTTACCACTCTTGTCGACATTTTGCGCTCCATTTTTACCAATGTTCTTCTCCTGAATTTTCTGTATTTTAGTTGCTACTTTCCCAGCCGGTGTCACACTTGCACTCTCATGCTGTTGTTTCTGCATGGATACAGCGTGCGTGATCTGTGCATGTTTCACTGTTCCTGGAAGTTGTGTCTGAGTGGCTGCATGCTGTGCACACGCATGCTGGGTGTCTGCAGGCTACGTGGCTGCGTTCTTTGTGCCTGCAGGCTGCATCGCTGCATGCTGTGTTCCTGCAGGCTGCTTGACTGCAACCTGTGTGCCTGCAGTCTGCTTGGCTGCGTGCTGTGTGCCTGCATTCTCTAAACCTGTTTGCTGTGTGTCTGATTTCTGCTTGGCTGCGTGCTTTGTGCCTGCAGGCTGTTTGGCTGCATGCTGTGTGCCTGCAGGCTGCGTCTCTGCGTGCTGTGTGCCTGGAGGCTGAGTGGCAGCAGGCGGTGTAGCTGTGTGCTGTGTGCCTGCAGGCTTCGTTCCTGCGTTCTGTGTGCCTGCAGGCTGCGTGGCTGTGTGCTGCGTGCCTACAGGCAGCGTCCCTGAGTACTGTGTGCCTGCTGGCTGGGTGACTGCAGGCTGCGTGGCTGAGTGCTGAGTGCCTGCAATCTGCCTCCCAGCGGGCTGTCTGCCAGTTACCTGATTGGTTGCATGCTGTGTGCATGCAGGTTGCGTCCCCGCGTTCTGTGTGTTGTGCTGTGTGCCTATAGGCTGCATCCCTGGGTTCTGGGTGCCTGCAGGCTGCGTCCCTGCATACAGTGGACCTGCAGGCTGCTTGACATGTACTTGCCCCTTCACCTGGTTCCTTCTTTTCCTATTGGTGACAAGTGTGAAATCCTGTTCATTTACCGGCTGCTGTCCATTGGTGGCTTTACTAGATTCCCCAGTCTGAATGTTACCATTTTGTGCGTCAGTTTCAGTTTTGGTGGATTTTTTGCTTTCCAACTCTTTCCCAGTCCGTTTTCGATAGTAACATTCATCCGTTCGGTGTCCAAAGACCTTGCAAGAACCACAAAATTTAGGTTCATGCTCGTAGATGATTTCTTGTTTCCTTATTACATTATTTGGAAGCTTAAGCAACACACTCTTCACGAGTTCTACAGACGCATCAACTTCAACCAGCACTCTTGGATAGGATAATCTTTGTTTAGTGGATGTAAGTTTATCAGTAATGATAGGTGTCCCACCTTTGAGACAACTTTCCCCAAAGCTGAAGCTTGAGCAACACACTCTTCACGAGTTCTATAGACGCATCAACTTCGACCAGCACTCTTGGATAGGATAATCTTTGTTTCATGGATGTAAGTTTATCAGTAATGATAGGTGTGCCCACCTTTGAGACAACTTTCCCCAAAGCGTCATCAGCCCAAAATACTATTGGCAATCCCGGAAGAGTGATCCATACATGCATATTACTGATACCTTTGTTATCAAATTCAAAGTACTTAGGCATGTCCTTGAGTATCAATGGTCTTCCAAAAACAAGGTAAGGACCGCCTTCTAAAACCTTGATTCTATCCCGTTCTGATTCAAATTTAAACACCATCCACCCACTCTCATGCATATAGTATTCGTACTTAACCTTCCAGGATGCGCATAACTGTAAAAGTGCAGTTTTCCCCGAAAATCGGCCAGCAAAATACCCAACAACTCCAAAGCCCCAAGTCTCTTCAATATCTTCAGCATCTTCTACAGTTAACTCAACCACTTCCGATGAATTTTCAAATTTCTTTAGCTTAATACCTTGATCAAGTTTCCTGTTGTCCTTAAAGAGGTTAGCCCAATGGGAGGTTAGCCCAAGGGGCTTTGTCGTCTTTATTTCCAGCAAGGTTGCCCTTATCAGCAGCCTGGGAGATGTTACAAGAATCTGCCGAATCGGTATCATTATCTCCAAGTGTAATGGATTCACTTAGTGAATCCATATTATCTTCAAGAAGTTCGTCCCCACTACTAGCCTCATCAAAGTGGGACGTCGTTATTGCTTCCAAAACGTTTTTAGAAGTAGCCACATGACCAATACGTTGAAGAGGGGGGAAGTCATCATGGTGGACCTTGTTGGAATTTTTCTTACCCATACTAAAAATTTAATATGAGCCCAAAATGCCCATATGTGCAGAAATTTAGTAATAGGAAATGGCCCAGGTGGCCCCAAAGAACCAGCAGCCCAGCTAAAGGGATAGCCCAAACCACCAGCCCCCAAGTCTAAAAGCCCAATCTGTAGTAGTCCAGTCGAGAAAAACCGGCCCACTCAACAATAGCAAATTAGCCAAAAAAAAGCCCAAGAATTCCCTGCAAAAAACGTTACTGGCCCTAGCAAAAAGAACTCCAACTAAGCCCAAAAAAATGGGCCTACATGTTAGTATTGCCCTTACAATGAGAGAGAAAACATTCCGGAGACTACAGCACAAAGTTTAATATCAGAAAAGACAAAATAGTATCTTTTAGCTTGTTTGGTGTAGTGAAAAATGAATTTTTTTTTCTTTTTTTTTTTTAAATATATGTATTGAAAAGTGAGGAAGTTATGGAGCCCATAGTATATGTCGATGAAAGTAATTTTGCGGAAAACTATTTTAAAAAAAAAAAAAAATAGTACTGAACGAAATCCTTTATTTCCCAAGTATGCATATGATTAAAACTTCAATTTGAATTCCTCTTTTACATCAATTGCCTCCAATCTATTAATCTTATACGTCATCAATTTCACAATTGAAATCAAAATATTTTACTTAAAAAGGGAATGGTAGTGGAGATTTCGATAATCGAGTAGTTAGAACTTTTTCTTTGCATTAATGTAAAGAAAGTCGTGTTGACAAGAATAGTTGTTCTAAAATATCTAGTTGATTTGACATTTTTAATGGAAGTCGTAACAATAAATTGGAGGAAAATTTGCAACCCCTAATTCAATACCCTTTTTTTTTTTCCTTAAAACTTTATCTATTGATATCTCTATCCCAATCTTTCATTTATTGGCAGCCGCCATCCTCTCTAACGGATTCTCTATGAATAAAAAATTGTTACCCCTTTGGGATGGCCGAGTTGGTAGAGTAGGTGAACGTCGTACCGGGCTTGCCTAGTGCGATTTATCTCTAATGTGTAGTTTGCGGGCTACTGCACATGGAGCGAGGTTTACCCAATACGCACTCACGGATAGCGACTGCGAGTTCCTACGTCAACAAAAAAAACTGTTAAATAGACGTGCACATAATTGTGATTAAAAAAAAAAAAAGAAGGGGTAATGTAGCCCGTTCACTATTTAAACATAAATAAAAGAGGAAAAAAAAGTCGTGATTAATTTTAAATTTATTACCATTAAAGATTAGTTATCGTGGGATACCAAATATATATATAGAGAAAAAAAAAATGAGGAACCACAATAAAATATAATATATAATAAAATCACAATATCACCTATTACTCATATAAATAATTGTAAAATAAATATGCCACGTGGCAGGAGAATAAACCCACACGTAGTGCGAAGTTCGGTAGAAGCCTACACATCCGACCCCGTTTGCAGAGACCCAACCTGAACCTCCTGCAGGAGAAATTAGCTCGTCCGAACCCATGCGATTTCATAGAAAGATTGATGGAACAACACACTGTCGTCGCCACCTCTACACACCTACATTGTCCTATCACAAGTCAAAAGGCAATATATGAAGATCTTAGCATTTATGGCATGATTGATTGATGATTAGGACATGATGTGTTAGCTAGGCAGATGAGGCCACATATTTTATCATCTAGCGGTCTTTAATCGTGGTATTCAACTATAAAAACACACACTTGACACCATTTGAGGTTAATACAAATTTACACACAAAAAGTATACTTTGGAATCCTCTCTACTTAACAGTCGCGTCACTGGCCGACCCCCTTTACATCCTAAAAATAGTTACGTCACCATCGATAAAAGGACTGGAATCGTTCGTTTTCTGTTGAACAATTTTTTTGAGTCAACAGATTGGCGCCATCTGTGAGAATTTTTGGTACTATAACCACGTACATTCTAGTGGTAAAAGTCATCCTCGAAGTGCCTTGGAGAAAGGTTTCGATTTTTGAGAAAGAATCATCACAAGGAGACAGCTCAAGACACCAAATGAGTTCGAGTCACCAAGGAACACACAACGAAGAAAGACAGTAAGGGGCTTCTAAAGAAGAGGTCCTTCACACCAATGTAAATATACACCGTCCCCATCATCGCCACAGAAGAGGCGGTACCACTACGCGTTTGGCGCGGAGAGTTGGTGAAGTGACTGCGAACATGAGAAATATAACCCAACAGAACGCCACCTTGTAACAACTATTAATGCAGATGCAACAAGAAGCTGGACCCCATGTGCCTCAGCACAAAGCTTTTCACAAGGAGGGCGAAGAAGTTGACACAGCAACATATCCTCAAAAATATGAAGGAAACGACCTAGTAGAGAAGGAGGTAGGGATTGACACTTCTACCAATTATGCTCTGAGCCACCTCGGCAGTGATGTACATATGGAAGGAAGCTTCCCTCCAAAACGCCTACAAGAACACGAGCCACAGAGATCCACCAGCGTCTTTGACAGGATTGGGCCTTCCAGGGCTAAAAATAGGTCACAACAGCCTCTTCCCGTTCAAAGAGCACGGGGTCAAAACATGGAGTATGAACCCTAGGGACCAATCGCCGCCTAGGAATAGGCGAGAAAGAAGTGACGCTGCAAATGCAAGAAATCAGGCCAATGCAGCACAGCCTCGATATCAAGCAGATGAAAATGATTCTAAGGACCCCTACAGGTCATTTGAACTAGATGAAAGTTTACCTTTCTCTAGAGAAATGCGAAGTGCCCCGGTCCCCAGCCACTTCGTCCCCCTAAGATACCTAAGTATGAGGGAAAAGGCGATCCAGCTAAACATTTCAACAATTACAAGACTCAAATGTCTTTAAGAGGAGTCTCGCCAGCATTAAAATGCAGAGCTTTACACCTTACATTGACAGGGGCAGCGAAAATATAGTATAGTCGCATTCCTGCAGGAAGCATCAGGAGTTGGCCGGACTTGAAGAATGCCTTTCTGAACCAATACCTATCTAGCAAGGATGGAAAGGCCCCAATCCAAAGGCTACAAGACATGAGGCAGCAGGCAAGAGAAACTTAAAAAGCTATTTGGCTCATTTTACGGACGAAATGACATACTGCGAACAAGTCACGGATAGGGAAGCCCTTTCTGTCCTAAGGGAAGGCCTTAACATGAACGCAGTGTTTTGGAGGGACATACATAACAAGAACCCCACCACCTATGATGCATTAGTGGAAATGATGAGAAGTGAAATCGTCAATGAGGAACTAATAGATCACCGCAACCGGACTTCGATGGGGGCTTCCACCGTCCCAAAGGCACAGGAGGGGCCCTGTGTCCCACCGGTAGACCAACAATGGACTCAAGCAAGGCATACTATAGCTCCCATCTCAGGCCAGGCACTGGCCACCGCGACATTAAACGTTGTACCCTCTTTGGCATATGAAGAGGTCAGTCTTGACACTCATAGACCACTAAGTTTACCTAGAGGAAGAGGTAGAGGTAGAACAAGGGGTGGAGAGCCTAGAAGTAGGCAATGTTGCACCTATCATCAATCCACCGGACATAGCACTAAAAGCTGTTTAACCAGACGCATCGTGAATAGGCTGATCCTCCTGTTGGAGGAAGGAATACCCATCACTTGCAAGGAAATACCCCTCCATATCGGTAGGAGCCCCGATACAATAAGGCAAGGCGAAATAGCCGGAATGAATCCCCCAGGAAAGAGCATGAAAAGGACAGAAACAGAACAAGGGGCCAAAAGCTCAGGAGAGAACTTCCAAGTAATACAGAGAATGCACCCATTAGGGAGATTTACACCATTATCGACGGACCGCATATTGGGGAAAGCTCCAAGAATGCCCTAAGAAACTACGCAAGGGAAGCCAAAGATCCCCCATGCCGAACTGTTTAATCAACGATAGTTGAAGTTCCAAGAGCACACCACCAATCACCTTTTCATCAGAAGATTCTCTGGGAGTTCATTACCTACATTGTGATGCTTTCGTTGTCCGCGCCGTTGTAGCCGAAATGGTCTCAAACGCATGCTAGTTGACAATGGGAGCTCTGTTAACATACTCTTTTGAACCACCTTTGATAAGATGACAGTAGATCACGAGCTTGCTCCTATAACCGCCCCTTTATACGGTTTCACTGGTGACAACATTGTCCCAAGGGAAAGAATCACATTGGCAGTAGAGATGGGAGAGTTTCCCTTCAGAGCTCAACATTTTATGGAATTTCTGGTTGTGGACCACAGATCCGTCTACCATGGTGTTTTGGGATGACCCGCCCCTTGGGAAGTTAGAGGTTGTGACTTCCATACACCACCTCTGTATGAAGTTCTCCACAAAGGAAGGAATCGCTACAGTCCGAGGCGATCAAGTAGGTTCAAGAGAATGCTACTTAAGCTCTTTGAGAAAATCCGAACTCCGAAGTGTCAACACGGTCCTGATAGATGCAGAAATGGCAGACGCGCCTGAAGAAAGTTTAATCCCTGAACAAGGGGGAGACTCAACATAGTGGATGCCCTTGAAGAAGGGGTGGTCGAAGTGGAGTTAGATCCCAGGATCACTGAATCAAACTCACGGGCTACTCCGGTGGAGGAGTTAAAACTTTTTCCCGTAAATTCGGAAGACCCCACTAAGTCGCTACAAATTGGGAGAGAACTCAACCCAAGGCTAAAGGACAAGCTAAAAAGTTTTTTACTCGACAACTTGGATATATTTGCTTGGAAACACGAGGACATGGTGGGTATTGACCTGAAAATTAATTGCCACCAACTCAACATAGACCCCAAGTTCGCTCCCCATAGGCAAAAGAGGAGAGCTTTGAATCTAGAGCGGTATACTGCACTAAAAGAAGAGGTGAATAGACTCGTGTCCAATGGATTCATCAGGGAAGCAAGGTATCTAAAGTGGATATCCAACCCGATTCTAGTGAAAAAGGCTAACGACAAATGGAGGGTCTGCGTGGACTTCTCCAACCTCAATCAGGCATGTCTGAAGGACAGTTTTCCACTTCCAAGGATCGACCAACTAGTCAGTTCCACTGCAGGTCATGTGTTATTAAGCTTTATGGATGCCTATTCAGGATACAACCAGATTTCCATGCACCCTGCTGATGAGGAACACACCTCCTTTATAATGGATCGGGTGTTGTATTACTACAAAGTCATGCCTTTTGGTTTAAAGAATGCTGGAGCCACCTACCAACGGTTGGTTAACAAAATGTTCGTCGACCTCCTGGGCGAGACAATGGAGGTATATGTTGATGATATATTGGTAAAAATTCTGAAGTCAATAGATCATATAGAGCATCTATGTGCAACCTTTGATATCCTCAGAAAGTACCACATGAAGTTGAATCCATCAAAGTGTGTGTTTGGTGTCGCTTCGGGAAAATTCTTAGATTACATGGTTGATCAACGGGGCATTGAGGGGAACCCTGAGAAAATCAGAGCATTATTGAACATGGGGTCTCCCAACAAGCTAAAGGAAGTGCAATGCCTAACGGGATGACTTGCAGCGCTGAACCGCTTCATCTCCAAAGTCACTGACAGACGCCTCCCTTTCTTCAAGGCATTGAAGGGAGGGAAAAAGTTCCAGTGAAGCGAAGAATGTGAAGAGGCGTTCCAGAGGCTAAAGAAGCACCTGGGGTAGGCCCCGCTTCTCTCCAAGCCAAAAGAAAGCGAAACTCTGTCACTATACTTAGCCGTAAGCACCGATGCAGTGAGTTCGATACTCATGAAGGAAGAGGATAATCTGCAATTGCCAGCTTACTATGTCAGTAAAGCCCTCCTGCCAGCAGAAAAACATTATACTGATGTTGAAAAGCTAGCCTTATCGCTCACGATCGTCTCAAGAAAATTGAGGCCTTACTTCCAAGCCCACAGCATCCGTGTTTTGTCGAGCCTCCCCCTCAAGCAAGTACTTCAAAAACCAGATACCTCTGGGAGATTGATGAAATGGGCTATGGAGCTAAGCGAGCTTGACATATCGTACCAACCTAGGACCGCAATGAAAGGGCAGGCGATAGTAAATTTTGTGGCAGAATTACAGGGGCAATAGATATCAACATTACCATGGAACCTCTGGAACCCCTAATCTGGATGTAATTTGTAGATGGGTCAGCTGGAGAAAGCGGTTTCGGAGATAGAGTGTTATTAGAGAGCCCGGTGGGCCACAAGCTTAATTGCGCAGTAAGGTTCGGGTTCAAAACCTCCAACAACGCGGCCGAATATGAAGCGCTCCTGGCTGGCCTCAAACTGGCCAAAGAAATGTAGGTGAAAAGTTTGGTAGTCTGAAGTGATTCTCAGCTCATGGTGGGACAAGTCAACGGCAACTTTGCCACTAAAGACAAAGGTATGGTAACCTACCTGAAGAAGGTAAGAGAGCTAATCCCTTGCTTCTACAAATTTGAACTGATCCAGGTTCCTAGAACAGAAAACTTAAACGCAGATGCACTATCAAAGCTGGCCAGCAGCAAAGACTCAAAGTTACTCAAGTTCGTGAGTACCTTGCGAGACCCTCCACAGCTAAGTCGGAAGAGGTGTTGTGGATGTGACCCATCTTGGCATACCTCACAAATCAAATCCTCCTAGAAAACAAACAAGAGGCCCGTAAAATCAAACGCATAGCTGCTCACTACGTGATTAAAGATGAAATCTTATACAAAAGAGGGTCTTCATCGCCCTTCCTGCAATGCATCGGAAGGGACGAAGCGGACTATGTGTTGAAAGAAATACACGAGGGAATATGCGGTAATAACATTGGAGGCTTAACACTCGTCCATAGGGTTCTAAGGCAAGGATACTACTGGCCCACCCTAAAGAAGGATGCCATTCATTTCGTAAAAAGGTGCGATAATTGCCAACGTTTCTCTCACATTCAAAGACAGCCATCCATTGAACTTACCGTGGTAACCAGCCCATAGCCTTTTTCCAAATGGGGGGTTGACTTGATAGGGCCTATGCACAAAGGAAATGGGGAGCCAGTTATGCAGTGGTCGCCATCGATTATTTCACTAAATGGGTCGAAGCTGAGTCGCTGGCTAAAATCACTGAGGCGCACACATAGAAATTCCTATGGAAGAACATTATATGTCGATTCGAAATTCCCCATTCATTAGTTACAGATAATGGACGAGAGTTTGATAACACCTCTGCGACGAACTGGGCATCAAAAAATATTTTTCCTCCCCTCACTACCCTCAGGCAAACGGTCAGGTTGAGGCTGTCAACAAAACCATCAAGTACCTCCTCAAGAAGAAACTAGACGAGTCAAAAGGAGCGTGGGTAGACGAGCTTCCCAATGTGTTTGGGCAATTAGAACCACAAGCCGAATAGCTACCGGAGAGACCCCATTCTCTATGACTTATAGAGTAGAAGAAATGAGTCCAGTGGAGGTCGGCCCGCCATCACCCCGACGCTTACAATTCGATGAAATCTCCAATGAAGAGCTAAGGCGGGGTGAACTTGATTTCCTTGAAGAAAGGAGAGAGGCCTCGCAAGTTAAATTGATGATGTACCAAAGAAAGATGATTCGATACTACAATACCAAAGTCAAGTGAAAATCCTTCAGGAGAGGCGACTTGGTGCTCCGGAGGCTATTCTTATCCTCAAAGAAGCTTAGAGTAGGCACACTGGTCCCGAACTGGGAGGGACCATACCGCATTGCAAATGAAGTCTAGCTAGTAACATTTTTGATCGAAAATCTGGATGGAACGGCTCAGCCCCACCCTTGGAATGTAGAACACCTTCGTATGTATTACTAGTAAGGCATCGTTTGTATGTGTACTACTTATGATCAATGAATATCCTTTTGCTTAAAAGTATGACCTTCTCGTACTTCTCCATCAAAGGTTACAATATAGCGAGCCCATATCTCTATCAAATTATTAATTATGACAAGTTCATAAATTATCAGCTAAGTATGACCAGCTCATACTTCTCCATCAAATGTTACAATATGGCGAGCCCATAACTCCATCAAACTATTAATTATGACAAGTTCATAAATTATCAGCTAAGTATGACCAGCTCATACTTCTCCATCAAAGGTTACATTATGGCTAGTCTATATCTCCATCAAATTATTAATTATGACAAGTTCATAAATTATCAGCTAAGTATAAATAGCTCATACTTCTCCATCAAAGGTTACAGTATGGCGAAGCCATACCTCCATCAAATTATTAATTATGACAAGTTCATAAATTATCATCTAAGTGTGACCAGCTCATACTTCTCCATCAAAGGTTACAATATGCCGAAGCCATACCTCCATCAAATCATTAATTATGACAAGTTCATAAATTCGGTTGTACGAATGAGGCGAACCCAGGCAGCAGCTCACAACTATCACAAAGGCACACTCAGCTTAAATCACGTCAGATCGTCAAATATTATCGTTTGTAGGGTTATATTAAAGAGGTAATACTGACAAAATTGTAAAGAAGCATAAATCACAAAAAGAAGATAACGAAAGAAACCAATTTCATTACAATTGAAATTTACAAAGGAAGAGCTTACTATTACAAGGAACCTAGTCTACGCACATAGCATCCTCCTTTGGAGACCCTTCAGAAGCTTCCACTACCTCCGCTCCTCCTTCAATCGTTGTGGTCGATGGCTTTTCTGGCATAAACTCAGCTCTTAGGGGAGAGAAGTCCAACTGGGGATGCACCTCTGCCAGTTTAGCAAGAACTTCCTCGTATGCAACCCTCCGCCAATGAATTTCGAGCCCATCATACTAACAGGTCTCGTGAAAATGCGCCACATAGTTATGGACAGTTGCTTCCTCAGCTTTCTTTAACCTCTCATCAATGGTTGACACCTCGGCTTGAAGCTCATCCAAATGGGTCTTCAAATCTCCCTTTTCTTTATTGGCCATCTCTAAGGCCGACAAAGCGATCCTTTGAAGATTGTCAGGATTTTCGACCCACTTCGTCAAAGCATTCACATCAGCCCGACAAAGGTAAACTTCATCCTTCAGCTCTTTATTTTCTTTGGAAAGTGCATCCACCTTGGACTCGACCTCAGCAAGCTTCAACTTAGAAGCCTCAGCAGCCTTTTTGGAGGATGATGCCTCAGCATTGGCCTTGATGATGGAAAACTCCGTATGTTGGGCTCGGTGGGAGTAATCCTTAACAACCCCTTGCATCCGCTTCACCTCCTTTTAGGCAATAATAAAAAAGCTCTGGCAACGAGCTTGCATGGCAAGTCCGGCCTCCATCAAGTCCACTATGTCACAAGACTCAGCATGGGTGGAGTGCTTATCATTCCAATACTTATGGCTGAGCCTCGCCTCCCCTTGGGCCTCCACCAGGAGCATCTCCAAAACAGCTGAGACGATTTTATCGGTTCACCCTCCTAGGAAATTTTGGGCCTTTTCTTCACTGGGAATACTCAAATTAGCGACCTTCTTCTTTTTCCTTTGGAGGGAGACCTCTTCCTCCATCACTTCTTCACCTTCCACCACTTTGATGGCAGAAATGGGCTCAACCGCCATGGGCCTCTTCAGCGATTCCCCAAGGTAGTTTGGCATTTCGATAGGGATGGAGGGCCAACGTTCTTGAAAAGAACTAACTTCCTCTTATGAGGCCTTTCTACGGAGGTCTCGCCTTCTTTCTGCCCCTCCCCCTTATCTTTTTCATTGGCTTTCAAAGGAGGAGGTGGAGGGTTCTCCTAGATAATCGAGCCAACTCATCCCTTTGACTCTTATAGGAAGATGAGCCTTTGCTCAACGCCTTCTTCCTTTGGGCTTCCCCGAGGCTCCTCAGATAAAAAAGGGTCGGCTTCACACGCTCCTTGTTGTCGTGTTAACCTGTGGAAAACCCATAGATTAAGAATACTAGGGTAACGAAGAGGCAAACATGGCTGAACCAATAACGTTAACTTTGGTAGCTATCAGAAAATGGGTGACAAAAAAAAATCCTCTTGGCAATCAGGTTTTTGAAGCTCCTCCGCTCTACGGATAGCTCGTAAATTGCTCTTACAACAGCCCACTCGGATGGTTCGAGCTGAAATCGGTTAGCTGCAGCTACACGAAACCCATGTTAATCCAGCATTAATGCAAAATAAAATGATGAACTAAAAAATATTGGGGATCGACTCACTGTACTCATGATATTGGGTCGGCACCGTTATCTCTGGGACCACATTCCCTTCCACAGTCTGCCAGCGACCCTTAACCCAAAACCAA
>CAIGRR010239101.1:0-11044 GCA_903798365.1 Fraxinus sp. 1973-6204 | reverse complement strand
CAAGTTGAGCCTTCAAAATGAAAGCTAAACAGTCAGCTATTGCACAAATGAAACAAAAAAAGAGTCACCATTGTAAGTCTTTTTTCACCTGTTAGATTTAATAATCTAAAATTAGATTTAATGATTCATATTAAACAACAAATGCTTTCAAGAAAGTTTTATCATGCTTTCAAGAAAGTTTCTACCTTTTCTAGAAAGTCTCGTTTCCAGATAAACTAGTTTTCAAGAAAGTTTCCAGATAAAATAAGTCCAACAAGCCCACTAAAATGGCAGAATTACATTCACCTGAACGGTTCATGCACACTCATTTCTGCATTTGTCTCGTACCCAAGAGAAGGAAAATTTCAGCTAGTTTAATGCAATCACGAGGAAAACCAATAATACAGCCCCTGTTAGACAATATAGAGAAATTGTAAATACATATTCTCAGATTGACCCTGAATGTTCAGATTATGGAATTAGAGACGAGGTAAAAACTTACCAGGAAAAGAGAAACAAGCAAAAAGAGGTTAAAAAAAATTGGGGGTTAGGGTTCTTGAGGTGAATGTTTGAGGATCGATTGAATTGGGGAAGATGATTTGTTGAGGTGAAATTAGGGCTCTTGGCAAATGGATTTGGGAGGAATTTAATTTCGTTTTTATTGAGTCAGTTTTATGAAATTGGTAAAGTCGTGTTTGGTAAGGTTCAAATTAATTTTGTTGACGTGGAAGCTGATTTGGCACTAACTTACCACTTGGAAAAGATTTAACTGGCCAACTCGTTTTTTCGTTGTCCAGGTAAGCACGTCTATTAACGGTTTTCATCGGATGGGTGATGGAGTTGGACGGAATAAAACTCAGTGGTCAATGGAACAATTAATGAAGTTCAATGGGTAACCCGTGACATACTATAAAGTTCAATGGCCATTCAAACATTTAACTCTGCAAAACATGGTCTCTAATTATGATATAATGTCAAATTAGACCACATACTTTCCGGGATTTGTCAAATTGCCCTCTGTTTAATAGTTATACTTTCATTTAATTTAACCTTCTTCAGTAATAAATAGTTTACTATTTTACACCTTTTTAAAAGCGTGAGAGATGGATTAAAAGTCAATTTTCATAAGGGATGGACGCTGAGTGATTCGATTATTAATATCTTAAGAATATCGAATTGATTCTCATTGAAAANTATACTTTCATTTAATTTAACCTTCTTCAGTAATAAATAGTTTACTATTTTACACCTTTTTAAAAGCGTGAGAGATGGATTAAAAGTCAATTTTCATAAGGGATGGACGCTGAGTGATTCGATTATTAATATCTTAAGAATATCGAATTGATTCTCATTGAAAAATATAAAAATGAAATGAAGTAACAAAACCACACCAGAATCAAACAGTTTTGATCTGATTCTTGTGTGCTTCAAAAATCAATCATTAATTATTAACTCTTGTGTGAATTTTCTTATTTCATTTCATGCTTTCTTTTTAAGCAATTAAATTATTGATTATTTCAAATACATGTTAATTAATTTCAATTTATATATATTAAAATTATTGGGATGATTTTAGGATTTAAAATCTTTGGGCATTCACATAGTTGTTGAACTAAAAATTAACAATTATGGTAACCATCTGAGTGGTAAAGTAACGTTTTCATTCAAACTTTATATTTAGCCCCTAATTAGTAAGAATTAAAATCTAGATTTTAATTTAAATCAAAGTCAACAAATAAATTTTAATCAAATATTTTATGAATTCTACAACTTTTCAATGACACATTTTATCAACTTCTATGAAAATCCACTAAATTAATTTTAATGACATTGACCGTTTAATACGAAAATCCAAGTCTTAATATTTTGTTCAAATAAAACTTTTACCAACAGTGAATAATATATTAGAGCCTCAATTCTTTTAAAATTCTTTTTTTTTTCGAACTCATTTTTCATTAGTGCTGGACAAAATTCTGAACCGAGCTGGACCTAATAGGACCCAAACCAAATTGAACCGAACCGAACCGAAGTGAATGATTATTCTTAAATTAAATACTTGAACGAATATCTAAATCGAAAATCAACGGGTTCGGTTCGGTTCTCAGTTTTAGACCTAGAACCGAATAAGAACTGAATTTTCATAACTTTTTAAATTTTTTTTTTATCTTAAATAAGTCAAATTATTTTATTTTATTTTTCTAAATGAATTTGCTAACTAATTAATTTAGCTCAAACCTAAATATATGATTTTACTATTCTCGATTTTCAGCCAAGCCCAACTTAATCAAATTGACCTAAATTTTACCCAAATCTCATATTCTACCGTAGTGTCATTTCTACCGTTCTATTATTGTGCACTCGCTATCTTCCTCTTCTTGTGATTTTAATAGTCAAATTTATGAAAAACTCAACAAATAAATGTACAATAATATTACCAAATTGAACTACGTTATTTTGTAAGAATTAAGATTGAACATGTCATGGTTAAATTAATGTAGCGTTGTTGTAAATATATAAAAAAACTATTGTACGAAACTCGGGAACCGAACCGAATTGAACCGATTGAAACTGAACCCGAACGGTTCCATAATTAAATTTGGATCTGACGGTTCCACTTACTAAATATCTGAAAATTCCAGTTCGGGTTTGGTTATGAAGAGAACCGAATCGAATTGGACCGTGTGCAGCCCTTTTTTTAACCACATTCTCACAATAAAATAATTTTACAAATAAACTCCACAAATTTTCTTATTTTTTAATCACACATTCTCAAAAAAAAATCACTATTCTAAAATCTATTAACCCCAAAAAAAAAAAAAAAAATTTGGGTTCAAACGGGGGCTAAATAATGTCTATGTTGGCCCCAATTTTTTCAAAACTCATTTTCAACCACGCATTCTTCCATAAAATAATTTTACACTTAAATCGAAATTTTTTTCTTATTTTTTAACCACGCGTTCTCCAAAAAAAATACTATTCTATAGCACATTTTCTCACAATAATGGGGCTCAAACAAGGGTTAGGTCTTCTATTTTCATATTTATTATGAAACGAAAACACATTTGCAGTTCAAATTTCGTTTTCATAGTTGTGTAATTAGAATAACTCATTAAAAAAATATGGATCGTGAAAATTTAAATCAAACAATCCATATCAAAAGAGGATTATAAAGTATTCATCCACGTGTGTTTCATCAATTCACAGATTTCTATTGACAATACAATGTAGGAATTCTGACAAAATTTTGACACAAAACAGAAGCAAATTGCTAAGGTATGGGAATAAAGATTCCAAAGCCCTAACACATGATGATCAAAGCAGATGAAGCAAAATTACCCAACTCAGCAGCTTAAAACATCCCAACATCAATCTCAAATCCTTCTCCATTTCTGTGCATCACCGTACTCGACTGGACAATATAATATACAAGATCTAGGCTTTTCTTTCTGCTTTGATACTGTAATGTGCTATCCAATCTTTCCTACATCAAACATGCCTTATATTATTTACAATCGCTAGACATGTTTTAGCCATGGAGTAGTGCAACACAAACCGGAAGATAAGTACAAATTTCAAAACTAAGGAACCTTTTCTTGTGATTCATCAATTACTGAATTTTTCACTGAAATCCCATCAAGAATATCGCTTTCTGAATCTGCTTGTAGCTCTCTAAACATGGCCATCACTTGAATCATAGTTGGCCTCCTATAAGGCTTATCATCTAGACATTCAAAAGCAATCTTAAGATAATGGTATAGTTCAGCATCACCTGATACATTTGTTATTAATTCAGGATCCAGTATTTCATGACTTCTCTTATCTCTATGCAGCTGTTTTGCCCATCCAACAAGATTGTTGTCGTCCCCAAATTCAGATGGGTCGATTGGCCTCTTCCCAGATAGAAGTTCAAGTAATACAACACCGTAACTATAGACGTCTCCTTTGGTAGTGCACCTGAAACTCTGATAATACTCTGGAGGAACATAACCCGGGGTTCCGGCCAGTGTACTCACACTTAGATGAGTGTCGAGGGCATTCACAAGTCGCGCCATTCCAAAATCCGACACCCTGGCCTCAATGTTTTCATCTAGTAGTACGTTGCTCGACTTCATATCCCGATGAATTATATGAGGTATGCAGCTGTGATGAAGAAAAGCTAGTCCTCTCGCTGATCCAATGATTATTTTCTTTCTAGTTTCCCAATCAAGTTCTTTTTCCCTGTCATGAAGAACAGACTCCAGGCTTCCCCATTTCATGTAGTCATATACGAGAAGCCTTTCCTCCCCAATCTTACAGTAACCGAGCAAAGGCACAAGATTTCGATGTTTTATTTTTCCAATGGTCTCCATTTCTGCCATAAATTCTCGGTCTCCCTGTCCTGTGACGTGAATAAGCTTCTTTATTGCAACAACGCTTCCATCTTTCAGTCGAGCCTTGTAGACCTCGCCAAATCCCCCTGACCCAATCAAGCTATCAGCACTGAAACCATTGGTGGCTTCGAGCAAATGTGCAAATGTGAGCTTCCGTAGAGGCTTTTCAAAAGTTGCCACATTGATGCTTAGAGGCTCGGGCACACTAGAGAGTTTCCAACTGCTGCTACCAGAGGTTGGGAGGCTCTCAATATATTTTTCTCTGGTTTCCTCCTCGTGTTGTGTTATCCTAACCCTGTAAAGTGCATACATGAGCAAGAATATACAAACCAGAGACGACATAATGCCAATGACCATGCCTAATGTAATACTTTGCTTCTTCCCTCGACTAGAAAAGCTCGATGAATGATGTCCATTTCCAGAGCCACAAGGAGGCAGGGGAACCCCACAAAGGCCTGAATTATTATCATATCTGGAAGCTGGAAATGTAGTCAACTGCCCACCTGAAGGAATTGTCCCCGTAAGGTTGTTGTTCGAAACATCAAGATCGCTGAGAAATGAGAGGCCCCCTAATGACCCTGGAACGAAACCCTGAAGATTATTGTGTGAGAGATCAAGAACTCCAACAGCCTTTAGACCTCCAAAGCTGAAGGGTATAGATCCTGTTAAGCTGTTGTGTCCCAAATTCAGAACCTGCAAAAAACTCATCGAACCCAAGTTTTCAGGGATTGTTCCTGACAAGTGATTATAGGATAGATCAAAGTAGATCATGCTGCCATTGCTTGTAAAAGTGTAAACCGTGACACCAGAGTATATTCTTGTTGATGGGCATGAGTGAACCATGGGAAAAATTGCCAGCCTATCTGTACGAATTCCCTCGAATTCAACTAGTCCTCCAGCACCTCTGCATTCAGTCCCGCCCTCATTTCTCACAAATGCAAACTGTTTTCCTGAAACAATTCCAGGAACAAGAAGACCAGATTGTTCAGCAAGCTCGACTGGAATAGAACCAGTCAACTCATTGCTATTCAAATCAAGCCATATCAGACTCTTGCAATTGCCAATGCTTTGTGGGATTACTCCACTAAGAGAATTGTTCCCCAACTGAAGTATAGCAAGGTTAACAAGGTTTCCAATATCTGCAGGTATTTCTCCAGTAATCCGGTTGCTAGACAACGAAATCCAAATTAAATTAGTACACTTGACAATGGACTTGGGAAGAGTTCCAGTAATGAGATTATTGTTGAGAATCAGTGTCTGAAGATTTCCTCCTTTTATGCAAACGCCTTCTGGAATTTCACCTGTCAGGTTATTAGCCCAGATAACCACGTCCGAAAGCTTCGGCAATTCCCAGATTTCCATCGGAATCGAATCACTTAGGCTATTGAAGCTGAGATCAATCGTCTTAAGGTTTCTGCAGAGTCCAAGCTGGGATGGCACTGTCCCGGTGAGATAATTACTCGGCAGTAACAACTTCTCTAGAGCAGAATCTGAAGTTCTTGTGCAAAATCCAGAAGGTACATTCCCTGTCAGGGAATTTGAACTAAGGTCCAGAACCTGAAGCTGAGTACAGTTTGTCAATGATTCCGGCACAGGACCAGTTATGTTATTGAATGGAACATACAGAAACTTGAGTTTTGTAAGGAAACTGACAACAGTACTAAGAAATTCGCCCGAGAGTTGATTGTTACCAATATTGAGACCGAAAAGGGAAGAACACGACGCAAAATTCAAAGGGAGTCCCCCAATTAACTGGTTCCCTGAAAGATCAAGCTCCTCAAGTGTCCCGCAAATTTGACCCAATTCTGCGGGAATCTCCCCGGAAAACTTATTGTGGGCTAATACCAATTGCCTCAAATTCTTAAGCTTCCCTAACAAGGTCCCTGGAATCTTAAGTTCGATTCCATTGTGGCTGATGTCGAAAATCTCAAGACTTTGGCAGTTTGTTAGGCTAGTTGGAAATCCAGTAGCAGAAAGACTATTATACGACAGGTTCAGTACAGTGAGATTATGACAAGTGCCAAAATCAACAGACATGAAATTTCCGGTGAAGTTATTATGTGAAAGATCAAGAATTTTCAAAGATTCCGGCGAGTAGGTTATGAAAGTACCCGGAATTTCACCGGAAAATTGGTTGTGTGAGAGATTCAAAGAAACAAGCCTGTTACAAGAGCGTAGCAAAGGCTCTGCAGCAAGGGGTTGTGAAATATTGTTGCGAGACAAATCAAGAAACTCAAAGCTGCAATATTTAGCATTTGAAGAAATATTTCCACTGAAAAAATTGCCGCTAAATTGAATATTTGCAAGATTAGGCAAGGCCATTAGATCAGAAAATTGAAGGTGGCCACTTAGGCCAGCATTGGTGAAGTCAAGTTTAATGACTGTACCATCATCAGAGCATGAAATACCACTCCATGAGCATGGGGTTGAAGAAGATGGAGACCAGTTTTTCAAGAACCCTTTTGGGTCAGCTTCAATCGAGGACTGCTTGAAGGCCATTAAACTGCTGACGTCGCTTCTCTGTTTTTCAGACAAATTTCCTGCACTTGATCTCATTAAAAAACAACCCATAAGAAACATTATGAGAAAAACAAACTCTTTGTTCTTCATCTTGTTCATGTTCTTGTTCTTGATCAGATAGTGTAAATGCCTCCAACTGCATAAAATTTATAATTTGTTTTCTGCATAAAACCTCTCCTCTTCAAACTTCTGGTCTCTTTTTATTACTGCAAAGCCACTCCCTCCATCTTGAATTGTTATGGAAGAAATTTTCTGAAAAGAAAAAATTGATTCAATAAAGCCAAGAAACATGAAAACAATCAGCTTATAATCAAATCCAAACGCCCAATTGGAAACCAAAATTAAAAGAAAAGGCAAAATCAAACCTTTTTTACTTAATATTATTCACTGATAGTGGTAGTCTGGTAGGAGAGAAAGATGACAAGGAGGTGTGTGTGTGTGTGTGTGTGTTTAGATAGAGAGACACCAGACTTCAGCGTTAGTGGGTACCATGAAGTCTTTCACCCTCCAAAAATGAGTTTTTTTTTTTTGGGCGCGGGGGGGTAGGGGTGCTATAGAATGACAGACTAATCAAGTTCAGCGGCTAAATCCAGCAACAGCAGCAGAAGTTAGTACAACTTTTTGGTTTTTTGTTCACTTGGATAATTTCACAAACTGATCATGTGCGTATATAATATGTTTTTATTGAATTAAATCGTACAATAAACAAAATCAATACGTCAAAAGTGAGAAAACATCCTCGTATAAAAACTTGTACCTAATTAAAAAAAAAAATCTGTACAATTTTGTTTGAAATAGAATAAATTGTGTATTAAGGTAAAACAATAAAGCAGGGGACAAAACTTTTGGAGAGTCTTGAAAATAAAGAGGGGGTGAGATTTTAATTTTGAATATTCTAAAGTTGTGTGTATTGTTTTGTGGGTTGTGAGTGGTGGGGGTTGGGTGGCTCAAATGTTGTCTTTTTCCTCATATTTCGGTTCAGTCAAACATGGGATTTGATTCTCTTATTTCTTTTTTCTCTCTCTTCCTTAACACCTCTCACTTTCTTTTCTCCTACGCCTTTCCGTGACAATTAGTTGAGCTATTTTTATACTCTTTTATTATTAATAATTAATGCAATCTCCCTATAATTAATTCACTACTTAGAATAATATTAAATCATGTGAAATTTCATATAAGAAACCAAATATCCGTATTGTTTTTTTTTTTAATGTAATCTGCCAAGGACAAAAAAGTAGGTGTAATCTAATATTAAAAGCACAATTATTACAATTTGCAATCAGACAAATGAAGTAATTTTTGAGATAATTTTATGATTGAAAACAAATTAACATTTCAATTTGTTTAAAAATTTAAAGAAGCATTCTAATTTCAAGATCGTTGCTATATATAATGAATAACGCGTGTATGCAAAATGTCCCGATTAAGCAGACACCGAAATGTAAAAAAAAAATTGTGAAAAACCAATATTAGACTATTAACAGACTATCGGTTGTCATGTCAATTATGCTAATTGGCGACAAATGTTAAAGATTGAATGGCATGAAATTTAAAAAAATGATTTTATAACAATATACAATCCCTACTTTTGGTGTATTATATGAGGAAAAGTTTTATCATATTAGCCCCTGTTTGGTATACATTAAAATTTACATTTTTATTTTTTAACTCATTTTCAACCACACATTTTTTAATAAAATAATATTTTCTATCACATTAATAATTTTTCCTTCTTTTTCAACCACACATTCTCCATCAATCTACTATTCCAGAATACATTCTTCCAAAATAATGTGGCTCAAACACTGATGTAGGGGAAGCTTATAGGAAAGACAAAAATCTCTATGAAATTTTGGAACTGCAAATATATTGAGCCCCTATTTGAGCTACATTATTTTTTTTTTCATTCTCATTCTTCTACTCATTTTCAACCACACATTTTTCAATAAAATAATATTTTCTATCACATTAATAATTTTTCCTTCTTTTTCAACCACATATTCTCTATCAATCTACTATTTCAGAATACATTCTTTCAAAATAATGTGGTTCAAACACGCCCTTAATTCAAATATCATAAATACAGAATTTCATATAAAACAAATTTTACTAATCCATCAAAAGCTATTAAGAAATATAAAAAAATGGAAAAAAAAATCTCCAATTGGTGGAGCAAAAAATATAAATAAACATAATTAAGTAGTATATTTATTTGAAAGCGGTTGCAATATAATAAGTTGAAACGTGACATGAGGCACGGGGCGCGGGACTTGGGGTTTGATGCTTATAGAAAAATGAGTTTCTCTCTCTATATATATAAAATGTCAGTCCATGTGTCGGGGGGCGCTTTGTCAGTATGCACTACGCACGAGTACGACTGAATCCTATTCCCCGCTAGACCTAGACACCTTGCCTTTCCTTAGATTCGCATCATGCCATCACCAAAATCAACATTTTGTTCTTTTTTTCCATGTTTAGGTCTTGATTTTTTCGTTTCTTTATTAATTTAAATCAAGTCGATTTGACGTGGTATCAACGTACGATTTACGTTATTACACATGTTGGCAGGAAACGACAATCGAATACTCGAAAAGAGTCAAGTGACTAGAAAAGAAAAGATGAGAAAATGTTAATGTAACAACTGTTAACATCAAAATTCGGTGATCAACAACAAGAGATGTTAGGTATTTGGGTGATCGTCAAGCGCAAGCTAATGACACTTAGGATCATGCGATGGCTGTGGATAATGAGCTGTCTAAAGAGAGGGGCATCAACTAACTCTGGATGCAATAAATGTGAATACACATGATTTTAATGAGTTTGCGTAGATGTTGTCAGGGACACAACAATGGAGATGCGTTTTTACAATGAGATTGAGGTTGATGCGAATCCAATTGATCTTGTTGATTCGAGCAAAGGGGTGGATTCGACCAAGCTAATGATGAATGCTGAGAATCGTATTTCAAGGTTGAAATGTAGCTAATGTTTGTCTTTCATTATTTTAACTCTCTTTTTTTTATACTCATTTTTAATCACATATTCGCACAATAAAATATTCTACACGTAAATCTAAAATTTATTCTATTTTTTAGTCACACATTTTTAAAAAATACTATTCAAAATAATATTTTTTTTAAAAAAAAATCCACCAAACATAGGCATAATATATACGACGCGATTTATAAAATTATATTTTTTAGTATAAACTGGCGGAATCCTCGCAATGAAACCTTGCTGATTTATGGACCGTCCTTTGTCTTATTTTGGTAGATGGGTCCCAATTTTCTTTTGATGCATTAGCATTGGAATCCCTATAATGCATCATTCTTAAATCTTAATAATGTCCTAGTCATGGGCACAGTGAAATTCAGACTTGGATTTTCTCTTTTATTTTTAATTTCACAAATGATACTGGACTATGCTCATCACATTCATTAATCGATTGATTTTATAAAAAAAAAAAACTTGATGAGCTTAGTTCGTGCCTCGAATGAACACTGAATCAACACGACATAACAATACAACAAAATTCGACATAACTCCAAGCTATTAGCCTCGAACAATGGAATCATGACATCAAGCTAGATGGTGACATATTTTTCACAATAAAAAAATTTAGTATTCACTAAAACTTTCATCAGAATTTTCGTCCTATTAATCCGAGTTCATTCCCACCATCGATTTTTCTACATGAGGCCCATATAGTGCTCAGTCAGGTCCGAAAGACTTATGTTACTGCAATTTCTGACCATCCGGACCTATCTCAGGAGGAGTTCATGTAAGTCTTTTGCATCAGTTTTACATGCTACAAATGACTCTTTTGCTATTGAGTACGCTTCCAAGGGGGCCTTTATACATTTGGGTGAGCCGATCGTTGATTTGACTAATTCAGAGGAAACTGTTTTCATCGATCCTTACAAGTACAATCTTGTAGGGAGATTTTCCCATCGTAAGCTGACTATGAGGAAGGTACATGAGATTTTCTTTAAGTTTGGATTCCATGGTTGCTTCGAGGTGGGATTGATTGACAACGCTCATATACTTATCCACCTTACACATGAGGAAGACTACAGTAGGCTTTTTCTTAAGCCTTCATGGTACATTGATGGGTGTCCGATTAGGATCCTTAAGTGGACGTGTGATTTCAGATCAGAGCAGGAGACCCCGATATTTCC